>PVLD010026766.1:0-21724 GCA_004027595.1 Dinomys branickii
TTTTTTTTTTTTTTTTTTTTTTTTTTTTTTTTTTTTTTGTTTTTTTTTTTTTTTCTGTTGTTGAGAGGATCAACTGTCTGACTAAATTTGCATGTCTGTATATGGGTCCATACATCTGCAATTCGAAGATATCAATGGATAAAGCAACAACAACTGTTGAGACCATATCACCTTATCTATAGATTAGTTGTGATTGTACTATTTTCTATGATAATGGCTGTCTGTTTGTCAATAGGTTTTTGTACTTTTATGTTTCTAAAATAAAAAAAAAAAAAAAAAAGAATTTCGAAAAGATTAGCTGGGTGTGCAGCTATATACCCATAATCCCATCATTTGGGATGCTGAGGCAGGAAGATCATGATTTTGAGGTCACCCTTGGAGATCGGTTTGGAACATACCAAGGTATTCTCTAAAAAAAAAAAAAAAGAGTTGTGGAGGGGTCCAGACATACTGCAGGGTCTCTGGGTAACTCTAATGTCCAGTCAAAAAGTGAGAATCAGAAATGAGCATCAAGGAAAAATTTCTGACAGTGAACCTCAGGTCAGTTTTTTTGTTTTTTGAGGAAAGGAGGTTAAAACAGCTATTTTAACAAGTCTGGGAGGGAATAAAAAACACAGTGGAAGACTTACAACATGGCAAGGATAATCATAACCATCTAGGAAGTGTTTTTCATGTGCGACTACATGTGTTCCATCACCTTTTACAGGGCCACAAGTCTCCTAGGTGAGATTCGAACAAAATTATCCCAAAGTCTCATTGCTCCAGAATTTGAGTATCAAATTATTCCAGAATTTGACACCCAGACTCCCAAACCTCTGTCCCCCCTCCACCCATTTATTCACTTCCTCATTCTCTGCCTAGAAGCTGGCTTCTGCATTCTTCTAACCGGGATGGCCAGTGTAGCAGTGCCTTTCCCCTGCTTCTCCAAGTTTCCCCTCATTTCTGCCAACGAGCATTCAAACTCAGTTGCAAAATGGGAGCACTTCTAGCTGGCTGCAGTGCTGCAGATCTGCAATCCCAGCACTGAGAGACCTGAGGCAGGAAGGCCACAAGTTCAAGTCCTGCCTGGGCAACTTAAGGAGGCCCTTTCTCAAAATGGAAAAGGGTAAGGGTGTGAGTGTAGCTCTGTGATAGAACCCCCCTGGCTTCAGATCTCCAGTATCCTACACACACACACACACACACACACACACACACACACACATACACACACACACACATACACAGTAACACTCCAATACTCCATTGTCAACACCAAGTTTGTGGGTATCAGTACAAATCTGCCCTGGATAATGCTTTTGCATTTATTTAAAAACCATGCTCACCACACTTCGTATGTCATGTTTATAGCTACATATTTGTTCAGGTCTCGGAGTTATGTAACAATAAAAGAACAGAGTCAAGTGATCAAAATTAATTTCAGATAATGCAGGTGTTTAATGCCCATTGAATATAAGATGACCACAGCATAAGAGGAAAGGGGAAGGCACCTTCATAATGGGACAATCTCTGCACTCTGTCAGAAGTGGTGAGATACTGATTCTAAGTCAGCTGAGTAGAAGTAGGTACAGTGCTCATACTGTAATCCCCTGGTTGGCCACTAAGAAACTGCAAAAAGAGGTACTGTGATAAACATAAAGGAAGGATTAAAACAGAACACTAAAAAAAGTCAGAATAACTAAAACGCAGCCACAATTCCTATCATTCTGTTTTGAAACCCTGTGTCATTTTTATTGTTTTTGCTTTGTTTTGTATTTGTCTATGTTCTTGTTACTTTGTTAGTTTTTTATTCTTTTTAAAATAAAAACATAAAGTTTCAAAAGAAAACCTAAAATGCAGCCAGAAAAGAAGAAATAAGAAACAAAGAACAAAGAACAAAGAACAAAGAAAACAAATAGTGCAGTGATAGGCCTGAATCCAACACACAAAAGCCAGAGATTGTCCAAATGGAGTTTTCTTCTAATTACTCCAGCGTGTGCAGCCACTTCAAATATGATGATATCAGTGTGTTAAAAGAAAATGGATGGAAAAAGATAAGTGTGCAGGCATGACCAGGAGAAGGAGCACCTGCTTCTACAATGTGCGGGGGCCTCGGCTCCCCGCACCCTCTCCCTGTGTCCTGAGTGAAAAGCTCAGTGTCTTAAACACTGCGATCCAATCAGCAGCAGGGCTCCTCCAGGTATTCACACTGTTGTCCAAAACGCTGAGAAAATGTGGTCCTGGCCTGGAACCCAAATTCCTTAAATCCTCAGATGAACTCTGTACCCTGGCCCTCTTCCTGAGGTCACACCCAGCTAAAACATTCATTTTCTCTCACTGTCTATCATGAGGATGAGCTGCAGCACTCTGCAAGTTTCCCTAGTAAATGCTTTGAATTGATTACCCTGTTATTTGGGACCACAAAAGGAGAGCAAGAAGGAAGTCACTGGGGTGATGGAAGTGCTCTGAGTACTGACTGTGGTAATATTTCAACAGATCTGTGCGCGAATGCTACCATGGCTTGGGTTTCAAATGTCCCCCAGAAGCTCACGGGTTGAAGGCTTACTTCTCAGGGCCACAGTGCTCAGAAGTGAGGCCCTTCAGGAGTGATTGGATCTGATTATAAATCCTAGAACTATAATCTCCTCAAATAACGTCAGCTCTATTGTATGTTAATTATAAAAATAAAATAAAATTTAAAGTCCTCTACTTTGTATATTTCCTGTAACGTGCAAAAGGGATTCTCCATGGGAGCCACAGGACAACTGCTTGGCAATCTCCTTTCCTTGCCTTCTGTTCACACATTCTGTTTCTATTCGTCTCCTTCCACTACAATCCCCCCAGAAAGTGCTAAAGAGAACCCAAGTGCCCACAGCCTTTACCCCTCCCTTCATTCTGAATACTGACAATAGTTATGTACAGTGCCAAGTACAGACCCAGGTTCCCCACTTCCTACATTCTGGCAGCGTATCCTTCCCACATGGAAATTCTGCCTCCTGCCGTTCTTCCTTCTCCTTGCTTCCCATCCTGCCTTAATAGCTCAGAAGAAATCTGGTAAGATTTGACCTGAGTATGGGGAGGTAGGCAGGGCAAAGCCAGCATCCTCTTTAGGCAGCATAGAGAAATCAAAGTGTGGAAATCCGCCTTAATATTGCCCAGATGTATCCGAACTAGTCCTTCAAATCATCCAAGGGCGAAAGCTTCAGGCTGAATACAATCACGCTGCTGTCACAGTCCAAAGCATTTCCAAGATTTTTTTTTAACTTTCCAAAGTAGTATATACTATACAAGGACTCTGCCACTCATAGCAAGGAAGATCCTAGCCACACAGATATACACGTGTGTATACGTAACCATACAAAAATATATGTGTATAGATTCATTAATCCTCATAATTGCTTGATGAAGTGACTAGCTGAATGATCCCCATTTTGCAGAAGAGAAAAATAAGAAACTAGGTTTATTTTGTTTGCACAGCTGGTGCATGACCGAGCTGGCTTTGAGCCCAGACAATCTGGCTCCAGAATCTCTACACTTAATCTCTAAGCCACACTGCCTCTATTGTATACCCACCTTTTTTTACTTTGTACAAATTATTAGATTTTTAGTTACAAATTATATCAATGTTTGACTCCAACTGAATTTTGATTATTTCTTAAAAGTAATCTATACTCGAAGGAAAACTCCCAACTCCAAATAAATTCAAAAGAATTTGCTGCAGGCCCTGGAAGTGACTCCCCAAGCAGTTTCACAACTTGTGGTGCGATAGCAGCCTTCCAAGAGGACACAGTCTATCAAGTCTCGACAGTTGTGTTCTTGGCTCTGGGACATCTAATGAAAATGATTCAGCACACTATTGTATAATCATTCCTCAAAGCAAGAATGTACAGCAGCAGATAAGGTGGGCTTCTTCCTAAACCTGCGCCCTCTTCTTTTTCTCCAGTACTCAGATGGCAAAGCAGATTCCTAAACGCTCCTCCCTGCTCAGACACAATTAACGACTTCTCCACTACCCAGTTTACTTTAAAGTAGGAATATTTCTGCCCAGTGTCTTTGGTGGGCTCCAAGCATTTCCAAGGGCGGGGTAAGCTCGGCTCTCCGCACCCCTCTGACACCCCTGCTCTGGAGTCATGCCGCCTTGAAGTCCAGCCCGCTCCTCTCATTTTCTTCCAGGCAAAATAATGACTTTCAGATCCGTCCCAGTCCTAAAGAGACCCTGGAACTCAAGGGCAGCTGGGACCAGGCTGGAATGGAAACTGAGGCAAGCTGGGAGACGAAGGGGACCTGGGACTGCAGACAGGAGCACACGAGTCCTTTGGGGAGCTGCTACAGTACACAGATTCTCAAGAGGCCACCTCAAGTGTTACAAGATTCAAAATTAAAATTTATTAAAAGCTCTCCAAGGAGACTTTAATAAGCAGAATTTAGACACTTCCCTAGGTCAGAGGTGAGCAAAGGTTTCCCATAGAATGCTAGATATTAAACTTGTTAGGGTTGTGGGCCATATGCAACCTCCATCACTTTTTCTGTTCCTTCTTGTCTTTCTCTCCCTTGTCTCCTCCTTCACCACTCCTCTTCTCTTTCCTCCTTCTTTCATAAATTCATTAAAAGATAAAATGCTATTTTTAGCCCATGGGTAGTACAAGAATAGGCAGCGGGATGGATTTGGTCTACAGGTCACGGTTTGACGACTCCACCCTAAGTCAACAGTTCCAAACAGTAGTCTTTGGACCAGTCATGAGTAGACTCTGTGGAGCACTGCGAAACTGGCTCCCAAAAACAAAACCATGATTTTTTAGCACTTGTTGATGTAAATATTCCCACCAGGGGCAATGTGTGGTCACTGAGCACAGAGTTGTGAAGAAATGCTCCGAATCAGCTCTCAGCAGCCGGTACTATTCAAGCCCAGGAGGCCACACTCCCAGCAGGAATCACTTGGGTCACTGGATAACAACACACCCGAAAATTCTGGCACTGCCAAGTACAGGAAACACTGGCCTTGGTTACTTGAGGAAACAAACAATTGATACATTCACTCAACAAATGTTTATACAGGCACTTCAGGGATCCAACAGGTGAATAATATACATCTCCAGGCTAAGTAGGCCCTAGTGTGGAGAAGGAGGCCTCACCAGCAGGTGTTCACATGTAAGACCAGACTGTGATAAGAGCGCAGGTGCTACGCTAGCCCAGAGGATCCTCATCTTACCTGGGCTGTGGATCAGGGAGTGACCTCTTTGGAAAAATTGTCCACCAGTTAGAAATAAGACCAAAAGGTGATTGTGTGGCCAACTAGGTCATGCTGGAGAATTCTCTAAAAGTCCCACCTGAGGATGATTGGGGAATGTTACCTGGGTTTGATAAATTCTTGATTAGGGTTGAAACATAAAATTAGTTCATTTGTATGACACTGAGAGGCTTTTTTTTCTCTATCTGGAAATAAAGGACAGAAATAAAAATTGATGAAAATACTTTCCAGTTCCAGTATCATTAAGTTCTTTATATGTGGCAGATAGGAAAAAATGAAGCAAAAGTAACAATACCTTCTTGTTTGGCCATAGATTCCTGTATCATAAACCTTAGGCTACTTCCCATAAGCCCGTACTCCCAAGCAACATTCATTTCATCCCTGATGGTTGCTGTGCTGATATCAAGACTTTCCATGTCTTTTGGGATTATGAAGATGATATGAGAAAGATATTTTCCACTATGAAGGGTTAGTGTGAACTTGATACATTTGGCCTTGTTAATAGGTAGGATAGAAATTGAACCCAGAGTCTTCACACTGGGTTATATCCCTAGCCCCCTCAACACACACACACACACACACACACACACACACACACACCTTTTTGCAAAAAGAGTGTCATTAAATTGTGCAAGCTGGCCTTGAACTTTTGATCCTCCTGCCTCAGGCTTCCAGTGCGCTGAGATTATAGGCTTGTGCCGCCCCACCCGACAATGGTTTTGTTTGGTTTTCCTTAACTAAGCACGTTGTGTCTTGTGCCTAGCAAGCCAGCCTTTCTGAAGTTTGGTTCCCTGGCTCTTTTTTTTCCCCTGGATTTTTTTTATGGTAAATGTCTTTCATTTCCTAAAGGTACCATCTCTGAGTCTTTGGCAGCAGATAGCTCTACAGATTACATCATATTGCCATGTTGGATGTGAACCAGTTTTACACTGAATTATGCAGTTTTATTTCAACATTCTCTTTACCATTGATTGTATAAATCCTAGCTCCCCACATCTTTAGTGAACCAGCCATTTTTTTTTCTTTCTGAGAATTCTGCTATCAAATTGGGGACCCTTACTTCACTTATAAGTTTAGTAAAGGTTGGGCAAGTGCCAAGAAAAAAATCTTCTCTGGGAATTATGCTTGCCAGAATGGAGAGTTAGCCAAGGACCTTGTAAAAGGAAAGAGGTCAGAGAAGTAAAGGGAAAAGTGCTCCTGAACAGAGAAGGCAAGGCGCATTCAAAGAACTGGAAATGGCACAGCCGCACCTGCTCCACAGTGCTATTCACTGTGGCTGAAACAAGGACATAGGCAATGTACCTTGATTTATGACTTGCGTTATATTCAGATATGCTTTTGCTTAAGCACACACAGGCAGGCTACCAGTGACCAGAGTCTTGTAATATGAAACCTTAACTGATTTTGTTTTGCTACTTATCTTTGCCTCGGTGAAAAGGGCTGGGAGGTGAAGACATACCTGCCCTGGGAGAACAGGGTTTGAGTGTTTGATTCAGGATCAGTTCTAACAAGCCACTAGAGTCGACAGCGAGACAACAAGGAGAGAACTGGAAAGACTCACCTCTGGGAAAGGCAGGATTTCTCAGAGGTGGAAAGGGAGATTCTAGAGAGAAGAGAAGAGAGGACGGAGGGCGTTGTAAGGGGGAATTTCCAGGAAGGTGGGTGATGGTCCTGAGGAAGTGCCTAAGAAGGGGCAAGAAGGGTACACAGTTGGGAAGAACTGACCTAACAAAAGGCCACAGTGAAGGGCCTTTCTTCTAGTGTCCAGAAGCTACCCAGTCCACCTTCACTCTGACCAATGCCCTCCTGTCGCCCGCAGTCACCAAACCATCTCTTCCTCCCGTTGTGCTGCCTGGAAGGGGTTCTCATTCCATTTCCCTTGAGCACTCAGCAATTTGCTCAGTGGCCTCTTTCCCTGGCTCCTATCTGAATATCTTATCTGGAAAACCTCTCTTCTATGTTCCCATGAACCTATAAAAAGAACAGTTGGGGACCCAGACTGCTAGTGAAACTGTAGAGTAAGGACAGCTCCTGTCCCTCTGCCTACTAATTCTTTATGGTCTGGTATGCAAAGATAAGGTGGCACTGACTTGCCTGAAAAGCCCCTGGTCTTCCCCACCTTCGATTTTAATAAGAACACAAATCAGCTCAATTCTTAATCTCCTCCCTAGAGACTGAACTGTGATTGTTTCATGTGCAATGTTGCAAAAAATCTGTATGTATTTACACCAAGTGACCCATAACACCCACAACCGTATATTTCAGATATGTTTTCAAACATTTAGAGAAAAGAGAAAAAAAAAAAAAACAATAAAAAATACCTTAGATTCACATTAGAAAACCTGCTGTAAGTCACTGGATTGGCTCTATGAAGGTACTGAGTTCTTTTATGTACAGCAACTTGGGCCCAGGAATGAGTGTCAGAGACAGAGGGAATGAATAACTTAGCTTAGTTACCAAAGTGCGGGCTTCCTTAATTGCAAGAAGAAAAGTGTCAGTCAGCTTTTACAATTACCCTCCATGACATCTACATCTCGCTCTCTTGATCACAGAAAGGGAAAGCAGCTAAAATGACTTGCAAAGAATGGGCCCCTGGGAGCAGAAAATGAGATTCTCTCCCTTCAAAGCAAGAATGAGGGAGGAGAGCGGAGGCCAGATTGACAGAAAGAGCAGCTCAAGAGCTAATTAAGTCTGCAGAGGAGCCAATCGGGCCTCCTCTCTGGTTCCCTGCCAGCCACAAAGCTTTTTGATGTTGCCGTAAAATCAGAGCAGTCAGGGCCACCTTCAGGCCCAAGAATAAGGGTTTTTATTACAATAGCCATATGCACCAAGAAAAGTGGGATGGAAAGAATGAGCCTTGGACAGAATGAAACTCACCATTTGACTGTGCAGAGATAGCATAAGAAGGATGTTTAAACTCTAAAGGAGGTGATTCTTTCAGTATATAATTGAGTTTTAACCAAAAGGTGCTGAACATGGTGACCAAAAGGGTATCTTGGCTGTCCAGGCCATGAATCAGGCGCCACCTAGTATTAGATCCTGGAATTACAAGCATGGGTGCCCTTGGCTTTGGCTAGTCTGGCAAAGTCAAATCAGAGTACCACATCAGTACCTGCTTCTCTGCTTTTCTTTCACTGCAACCTTCCTGTATTTGTACACTTATCTTTGGCCTCAAATTTTGCTCTTTATAAAGAGCTAACAAAAAATTCCAGTAGGCCCATTCATACACTTGACCTTATAAACGTGAGCAGGAGGTAAGTGGGAAGGTGTGATTTTCCTAATCTCACCAAAGTACAAATAGGAGCAGAATGACACACCTGCCTGAGGCCTAAAACAATGTAATGGTGGAGCCAGTAGTGAAAACCTGCAGGCTCAAGGTTCAGTACAGTTTCCCCCAACCCTCCCTAAAGTGTCTCAATGCACTCTCCACAGGAGATAAAGCAGGGTAGGGCAGACCTGCCACGATTAATTGCCTGCCAAGCTTCAGAGACACATGGTGCCCTGGACACAGGTCCAGACCCTGACTTACCTAGTGTTCAGACATACCACACCAGCAATGTATGAAGCCCAGCAGGTGCTAATGTGCAGTCAAGGCTGAAAGGCAGTGTTAGAGAAATAAACAGAAGGATACAGAGCAATTATGTCTCGGAGAACTGTATTGGTAATGAAACACCATCTACACTAGATACTGTCTCGAATGTCACAGAGGAAAAATCCAGATCTGTCCCTCTGATCTGTATTTCCTCAATACATACAGTCACAGAGATACACACACATGGACACACAAGCAGGTATACGCATAGAGACATAGACACACAGCCACACACATACAAATGCACACACACACACATACACACACACACACACACACACCTGACAACTTTGCAGTATATAAGGAACACAGTCTGCTTTCCCACACTAGGACTCTCCTTTCTTTTCAAAACAATGCACACCAAAATCCAAAGTTTTCCAGGTTTTCACTTTGCCCCTCTGGGATCATAGATCTCCTCTGCTATACTAGACTCTGGGCATCACTCTTGTTCAGTTATCAGGACCCAGGAAAATCTCCCAAAGCCCAACACAGCCTCTACCATTTCTGGTCAGAGGACTGCAACACTCAGAATGATCTTTGGTCAACCAGCTCCTGCTGCCCAGGAAGTTTACTCTTGAACTTCAAGTTTCACTTGTTCGTATTGTGCTGCCCTTTCTTGCAGACTACGTTAAAGTCCACAGTCAAACACCTGCTCTCCCCAGACTTGCCTGGCCAGCCTCCTGACCAAAGTGAAGCCAGTGATGGCCACACCTGTGTCAAAGTCCATGATATCAGCATGAGTACAGGTATGTTCAAGTTCGCCTCCACATGGGTGGGAGAAGGCACCCCAGCAAAACTTCATGCCCCTGAGCAGGAGAAGAGAGCTTCAGCAAGTATTTATCATCACTTACTGCGTGCTTGGCACTGGGTATACAGTGGTGGGCCAAACAGAAAATCATGCAGGTTTCATTCTAGTTGGCTGCAGAAATAGAAAACATGATTAACAACAACAACACGGACACACACTAGTGACTGACTAATGAATGCTAAGGGAAAAACCCAGGTAAAAAGACAAGAGGAACTGTTAGAATTTAAAAGAGAGGGACAGATAATGTCTAAGTAAAGGTGCTGAGGAGGCAAAGTGCAGATATCTGAGGGCAGAAGGCGAAGAGAAAGTGCAAAGGCCCTAAGGCAGCTGTGGGCCTGGGGGTTATCAAGAAGCATCAAGATAAGGTTAGAGGTTGGGAAAGATTAAGAAAGTGAGGCTGGCACACCTGTTAGCCCTGCAAGGCCTTCGGCTTTTGCTTTGAGCACTTGGAGGAGAGAAACAGAGACCAAGGGAGAAGTGAAAAAGGAAAACAGAGGCCAAAAGAGAACTACCCAGAGGTCTGTCTGTGAGAGGCAGAAGGCAAGAGAGCTTTAAAACCTGGCGGTGCTTGCTCTTCTTTCTCAGCCATCCCTTTTCCTCTCTGCATCATCTGATGGTTGAGTAGTGACCTCAAGGAGCCTAAGCAAGCATCACCCCATCTCCTGATGGCGGCAATGCTCACATCTGCGCAGCAGCAACTGGGCTGCAGCCAGAGCTAGAAGTGGCCAAGGCTCTGACCTCTCTTCTGATGGCCAGGTACTGTGGGGTGTTGGAAGGCAGAGAGCCTGGGAGTGAAGGGGTTGCTGATCCTGCTTGAAACGTTGGTGGGAAAAACCAGAACAGAAAGATTGATGCAGAGCCTTCTAGACAATGTCCTGTGTTTGCTGACCCCAAGTATCTAGACCCAGTGACAATTTTAAGGTCACCCAGAGCAGAAATCAGAGAGCAGGAACCAAGCTTGGGGGCCAAGACGTCTGATTGGGCAGGGATAGAAGAGATGCTGCAATGCAGAGGAAGCTCAGAAATGTCATTGTACATAAAAGAAGCCAAGCACAGAAAGTCAAATATGGATGGCTTCACCCGTAGGAAATATCCAGAATATGAAAATCCAGACAGACAGAAAAGTAAGTTTGTGACTGCCAGAGAATAAAAGTGGAGAGTGATGGAAAATAACCACTTATTGAGTCCAAGGTATGCACCAGAAGTGATAAAAATGTTTTTCAGTCAGCTGTGGTGGTGCATGCCTGGAATCCCAGCACTGGGAGACTGAGGCAGAAAGATTCCAAACGTGAGCACAGCCTGGGCAACATAGCAAACCCCGTCTCAAAAGAAAAAATAAATAAGGGCTAGAAGGGCATAACTCAGCATGAAGGAAAGGAGAGAAGAGGGAGGAAGGGAGAGAAAGAGATTGAATTTTGAAAGGAGATGAACTGATAGTTGCTGCTCTTGTTATAGGATTCTGGCATTACAGGAAGCTGCAGTCCTACTCTGTGTCCTCCGGTAGTAGAGAGGGACAACACGGGGTGACTGCAAGCAGCCATGGCAGCCGGTTGGCCCTGCCAGCCAGACACAGGGAGTGGTCTGTGTCCTTTGGGTTACAAAGAGTTCCCAACCACAGGCCCCAGAAGAAGAGACTGTTCTTTTGGAGCCAGTGCTGGGTGCCTGATTGAACTGACCTTTCCAGAAGACAGGGTAAACACCACCAAGGAACCTGCGGAATGCTTAATTTGCAATGCTGGCCGGAGTCAGTATCCTAGAGAGAGATGCTCAATGTGGGGCTTGACTGCCAGAGATATCCCAAGAAAGAGGGTAGCCAGGATGGTGAAGACCCCAAGAACATTTCTTCCTCCTAACAAGAAAGGCCAGAAGAACAGTACAGTTTTAACCAGATGAAGGAAGAACTCAGGGAAACCTTGGGAAATATCTTCAAACATCAAGACACCAGAAAGAAACTACATTAATTCTGCAGACAATAGGATTAGGACAAATGGTAAGAATTAAAAAGTATTTGTTTTGTTCACTACCAGGAAAAGTGTTCTAGAGATTTGAGACCTCAGAGTGAAGAAGAAGCTGGCCCTTCGGTGTCCTGGTGCCCCTGGGAAGACCACTTACAAAAGGTCTCCTTGCCCAGTCAGTGCAACCCCAAGCTGGATGCAGGTTTGGTGACCAGAAGCCTGTGGAGACCACAACCTGAGTGACCTGGGTGGCAGCCCTATGTGTGACTATAACCAGCTGTCCTAGAAGCCATGAGCTCAGGGTGCTTCAGTTACCATGGCCACGTAACCAAACACCCCAAAACTTACTAGTTCAAAAGAGTAACATTACCCATTTTACTCACACATCTACAAACCAGGCAGGGCTCATCAGGGATAGCTTGTCTCTGTTCCACTTGGCACAGAGGCGGAGGCTGGCATTGTCTGAAGACAGGCTCTCGAAAGCAGTCTGCCACACACTCTCAGGTCCTGGGCTTCATCAGAACCTGTCGGCTGTGTTCTAGAGGCCCGCCTCAGAGAGGAGGAGCAGGTGGGAACTAGACTGCCTTTCAGGATTATTCTGGGCACCTTTGCTGACAAGTTCTGTTCATTATGGCAGTTTCAAGGGAAGGGGAAGTAGGCCCCACCTATAAACTGAAGGGCTGACAAAGTTCTGGAAGTGTAGGTGGAAGTGAAAATATTTCTGTGGTCATTTTTAGAATAAAATCTGCCACACAAGGCATGGCATGTCTGGCAGGAGCCTACCTACATGCATGCAGGGGCAGCTATGGCACAAACCACTCCACAGAGCTATATCCTTGAGAAACACTCTGGTATCTCTTTTTCTCCTCCTCCTTCTCCTCCTCCTCCTCCTCCTCCTCCTTCCTTCCTTCTTCCCCCTCCCCTCCTTCCCTTTCCTGTCCACTCTCTTCCTTCTTTTCCCTTCCCTTCTCCTCCTTCTCTTCCTTCTCCTCCTCCTCTTCCTCTTTCTTCTTATAGGTCAGCACTACAGGGTTCAGGAGCACCCCCCCAATCAAACACTCAGGACTAAATACTCAGTACTCTTTGGTCTTATGGAAAGGGGAACTTAGAGTCTCTAGCACGTACTCTAAGTTCTAATCCAGGAACACATTGTCGACACATCCTGATACCATCACAACTATTTCAAAATTATGGGATTTGGAATGAGACCAAACTGGGTCCAGATCCAGTTTCTGCCTCACTGGACTCCTCTAGGTCCAGTCCTGACAGCATTTGCCCCACTGGTCCACACCAGCACCACCTCCAAGGAGCAGCTCAGCCAGATGGAGTGTCCCTGGATAAAGGGCCCTCTTGTGCAGAGGGTCCACCGCCCAGCAGTCCTGCAGCCAAGAGGAACTGAAGGCACTAACAGAATTAGGTTAAGGAGACCGCAGCAGGTGGCCTGCTTGTCTCTGGCCAGCTGCATGCTGGCAGAACTGAGGCGCATTCTGTGCAATTGAATCTCCTCCCCAGCCAGCTAAAGCAGGAGAGGCTAAATGCATTTCCTCACATCACAGAGCCCATCAGCTGCTATCTGAGCTCCTTGGGGACAGTTCCTGGATGCTGGGAAGTGACAAGCTCTTTGGGGATGATGACATCTGATCAGAGAGCTACTTCTGTCAACTGGTGGCAGCTGCTCTGAAAAAGACCACAGATGAAACACCATCACTTTCTCTCCAGAACCCTGTGCTGTCCAAAAGTGTGGCCCTGAGGATACAAGAAGAGCCCTGGATGTGGGAAGGAGGGCGCTTGCAGGGGGTGGGGCACTGGCTGAGCTGCTGAGGGGGCTGCTGGGTGAAGAGGCAGCAAGACTAAGCAGTCAAGTGCATGGCTCTCCCTTCCCACCTGTACACCTTACCTGAGGGGTCTTGGGCAAAGGATGAGCCACTCTGCGCTCCGCTTTCCTCATCTGTAAAATGGGATAATAAAATTACTTAACTCATGACTTTGCTATAAATGTCTGAGAACTATCTGACACAAAGCTCTGGGTCGTGGCTCGTTGGTGAGCTCCTTTCTTGCCTTCTGGGTTCCCAGCAGCTTTGCCAAAGCCATGGCCCATAGGGATCCAGGATGCTTTTGTGCTTTTCTCAGAAGTGGGCAGAAAAATAGCCTCAGCATTAGTTACATACAGATGGGACTCTATGGAGATGTATGATGAGCAGTTACTGCGTTCTGGACACGGAGTTGGGTATTTACAGCTGTCCCTCAATGTCCTTAGGAGGTTGGTTCCAGGAATCCCTGCAAATCTGAAATCTGCGGATGTGGATGTTTCAACAAAATAACAGTATTTGCACATAACCTGTGTACATGCTCACAGATATTTTAATCTTGCCTAGATTACTTGTAATACCTAATAAAATAAAATACAAATGTTACATAAAGCGTTGGACTGCATTGTTTGGGGAATAATGACAAGGAAATGTTCTGTACATGTTCAGTACAACCTTTTAAACAATATTTTCTATCCCTAAGTGGTTCAGTCCACAGGTGGGAAACCCAGCACAGAGGGCCACATATGTATAGGCATAAACGGCCAGTCGTATACGTTATACCAGAACAAACTCAAAGACTCAGTGAGGAAGGACCTTACCCAGGGTCTCACGGGTAAAGCCAATGCACAACAGGGCTGGGATTTGAACCCAGATCCGTGTGGCCCCAATGTTCACAGTCTTGATTTGATGCTGGTCTTATATTCCAGGAGAGAACTGATATGTGGGTAGCTGAAGAGGCTCTGGTTTCTTCTTATTAAGGAAGCACAGGTGCCTGAAGACAGGAAAAACAACACTGTACTCTATTAATGTGCAACTTATGTTTATGTTGCTTTTGTTTCTTTATTCCTTACTTGCCGTTGACCTGGGTGTCCACACAGTTCTTACAGTGCTGTCTGTGTCACACTCTATGGTAGACAGTAGGTTCCCAGGTATGTAGAAGGATCATTTGCACATAACCTATATATGCATAGAAGTCCCTGAAATCCAGAAGTCGAGAGAGGATAAGGTATGCTCTCTTTAAGGAATGATATTCTGGTTTGCAGTGGGGGAAGCTCAAGAACAAAATGGGACTATCTCCACTAAGTTTTAACACAAGCTTTCCCAGACTCAGCAATATTGACATTTTGAGCCAGATAATTATTTGAGGTAGAAAACTATCTTATGCCCTCTGGGATATTTAGCAGCATCCTGGTCTCTGGCTATTAGGTGTCATTCCCACACACACATCCTTTCAACTGCTAATTGTGACAACCAAAAATATCTCACTTGCCCAACATGCTCTGGGGAACAAACTCATCCTCAGTTAAGAACCACCATGCTAAATTTTAAGAATAGTCTGTAAATTTGAATTATTGCAGCTACAAAAGAAAATGGCATAAAGTTAATATTACAGCCTTATAGAATACAGCAAAATATATTTCAGACTGATCAAGGAATTTCAAAAGTGTAAAAAGACTCAAATAATTGAAAGATAAAGGTTAATGTTTAATCTTACCCCATGGCCTAAACTAAGATTTCTGTAAAGCAAAAACGCCTTAAGAAAAATATAAAATCCAATGTGACATGATAACCTGTATAAATACATGACATACTTTATATGGCATGTAAAGGATTAATCATTTTACATTACAAATAATTTTATACATATGTAATAAAAGACCACTGCCCCAAATAAGGGAAAAATTAAAGTATGAACTGGATATGAACAAAAGGAAAAAAGCGGCAGAGTATAGTGGTGCATGCCTGTAATCCCAGCGCTGTGCGTGATTGAGGCAAGAGAATTACAAATTGAAACCCACCATGGGCAACAGAGTGACTTAGCAAGAGCGTGTCTCAAAATGCAACATAAAAAAAAACCTGGAGATGTAGCTCAACGCAAGCTCTTGGATTTAATCTCTACTACTTCCAAAAAAAGGAAGAGGGGAGAAAGAATTCACTACATTTTAAATCTAAAGTTTAGTATCGTATATTTAACTTTATATTACATTTATATGAATTTATCTTACATTTATGTAATTATATATTTTATAATTTATATTTAAAATTTACATTTATATAATCATGTATTTATATTAATTTGTATTATATTAAATTTACATTAAAATTTAATGTCTTGTATTTTTAGTAATAAAACCATTGCAATGTGACTGCATATACAACTGAAGAAAGATTAATTTTAAATAGGAATATCTCATTAGAGGGAGAACTCAATACCTCTACCTGTGGATAGGGACTGATATGGTTCTAAATTTCCAAAGGAGTCTTTGATGTTAAAACAGAAATGCCTTTCATCTAAACATTTCACTCTTCCAGAAAATATCATACGAGTGTCTAAAATGTATTATGAAGACATAAAATAAGCTTAGTATGGCAGGAACTACACTAGAGATGTGATATCCATAAAGGGCGATACTGGCAGTCTCTAAAAGGGATGAACAGATGACATTTTTCACATGGACCTTTTCAGGTGAATGGCTCTGAAGTGTTTGTCCTGAGGCACTGGGGATTGAACTCAGGGACTTGGGCTTGCTAGGCAAACCTACCACTGACCTATACCCACAGACCCAGTCTCAGACTTTTCTCTATGTGGCGGTTCTTTGGTGTGTTTGAACGGTCATTCCTGGTGGGAGGAGGCCAGGGGGAAAGATGGGGGGCTTCCCACTCCCATTTCAGTCCATCCAGCCTTATTTTGTCTATTTCACACATCAGGCTTCTGGAAAACTCCATTCATTCCAGAGCTTTAATAACATTAGCAAAGCACTGTTATCAGATAATGTCATTGCAGGAAGAGCATGAGTCTGGGAGACAGATTGAGTTATTATCCTACTTCTGCTACTGAACTAGCTCTATGACTGCGGGGAAGATACTTTCTCCCTTCGTGCCTTAGTTTCCCCATTCATGAAATGTGAATAATAAGGGCTCTTATTTTACTGTCACATTGTAAAACTTGAGATAGCACATGTGAAGTGTACAGAACTGACCAGCAACAATGGGGCCCATCTGGGATTCTCATTTGCCGTAAAATGAGACACAAAAGCATTCACAGAGACACTGAACAAGGGTCATACACAGCATAATCACATAAATAGCACTGCATGCATGGATCATGTGCAGGAGAGAAGGCATGGCTTTAAAAGCAGCACGCCATTTTGCTGGGAGGCAGAATCACAGAAATAACCTTTGGCTTCCTCTCCCAGAAAGTGCTTTTCCAGATTGTTAAGATCCTACCTCTCTGTGTTTGCAGAGGTCACCCAATATTGACACACAGTCCTTTCCACAATGTTCCAACTGTCTGTACGGAGCTAATCTTCACCTTCTAGCCTTTGGGTGGGTAGGATTTATGTCATCTTCAGCACTTGTCTTGTCCACTAGTGCTGGACTTTTAGGAGATGACGTATTGATGTCAGTATGATATACTCAGGAGTCACTTAAACCCAACTGAGAATTTTCTCATGGAGCTGATGGAAGGATGCTGTTTGTCACGTGGTTCCAGTACCTCATAAACCCATAATTGCTTCTACTTATTATGAGAAGTCCATGATGTTATGATAGGAAACAGACGTTAGAATGTGAGAAAAGGCCATGCCCCATATAAAACTGTCTCAGATGTATTTCTCTTGAACTGCACTTGAGGCTAACCTTATCTGGCAGCCATCAACTGGGGAACAAAATGTCCCGAGAAGTCCAATTCAATCTGACCCTGTCCTCACCACCCCAGTGACACCACTGCTACTGGTAGATGTATTTTTCAGGGAATTAGGGGCCTGAAAGGTCAGGGTCAATTGTCTAAAGCACATCTACTCACCATAAATAACTCTCTGGGAGTATGAATGTGTTCTGTATCCCCCCTGTACAATATGGTAGCCTACATAGGGTTAGTGAGCCCTTGAAATGTGGCTCATGGGATGGTGGATTTTTCATGTTTTTCTTTTCCTTTTTTGTTACTGGGAATTGAACACAGGATCTTCACACTGAGTTATATCCCCAGTCCTTTTTATTCTTTATTTTAAGATAGGTTCTTGCTAAATCACTAAATTGCCCAGGTTGGGCTCAAATTTGTAATCTTCCTGCCTCAGCCTCTCAGAGTGCTAGGATTAAAGGTTTGTAACATTATGCTAGGTCATATTATTTAATCTTCACTAATTTATATTTAAATAGTCATGTGTAGCTGCCCCTGGTCACCTTGCTGGGTAGCTCAGCATAATGAGTAAGAACACAAATTCTAGATCCAGGTTCCCTGGGTTTGAACTCAGTAATTACTCTCATACTTACTCTGGATGAGTCGTTTAACTACTCTGTGCCTCATTCTCCTAAAATGGGTTTAATATCAGCAATAATATTTCTTCCAAGAATTACATGAGTTGCTGTATGCACTGTGCTCATGACCACCCAGAATCATCACTGTTGTGCTGGATTTTCCCTGTTTTCCTCTCCTGACTCACTCTTTCTGTCCTCTCTGCCCTTCTCTGTGCTCCAGTGGACTAGCTTTCAGGGGGCCACAGCCACACTCCTGTCCCTTGGGCTTTCAGCTGTGGGTAGCCTGTAAGAAACATTGTCAGGAGCCAGAGGGCAGAAGGAGAAAGAAATCAAAGTACTTCACTCCCACTTGCTCCCTGCCTGGCCGCCATGCTCTGTCCCTTTCCTGAAGGCCCCAGGCCCTCCCAAGGAGCCCTGTCTTCTAGACACCATCTCCAGAGTCCAGCTTCGGTTGCCTGTGCCTCAGCCTAGAGCGGGTAGAGATGCGCTCCCAGCTTCTGTCAGCCCTAGTGCTTCATCAGATGTCTTAGCTGGCGTCTTGTAATCCCACCCACAGCTTGTATACAGGCTCTTTCCTGGGCTGCCCTGCTTGATTTCCCTGGAAAGCGCTTTCCATTTCCCCACCAGATCCTTACAGGGAGCTATTAGTATTCCCTGTGTGACTTCACCTCCCCTATCCTTGCCAACACCAAACAGCAAGGATGTATGGGTTCCTGGAGGGTTTTCCCTCAGTGGACAGGCATTCTCTCTCTCTCTCTCTCTCTCTCTCTCTCTCTCTCTCTCTCTCTCTCTCTCTCTCTCTCCTGTTCCCCTTAAGTCTCATTAGCCAACCTCAGATGGTTGCTTGGGACCATTAGAAGTGGAACAATGACTGGCAATGAGAAGAACATGCGTTTTCTCCATGACTCCCTGTTGCCGAGGACAATGGGACACACCTCATCAGCAAGCCAAAGCCAGGGGACATTCTAGTTGCTCTTAGACTGCATTTTGCTTGCTCTTAGACTGCATTTTGCTTGAAGACACTGAAGGTTGGGCTTCATTGCTTCCATTCCAGAGAGAGAGTGTTCTCCCACCACACCTGCCTCTCCTTCTCACACTGTGCCCATAGCCACCCCTGAGAATGGTGGAGATTAATTATGTCTCCCTCTATCCACTTTAGGCCTTGCTGGCTGGAAACATGGTAAAGGGTTGTTTGCCAGATGTTTGGGGTGGAGGCCCAGGATGGGTTCAGAGGTGATTAAAATAAAAGCTGGAAGAGCAGCGTTCAGTCTTGCAGTGATTAATCCACTGTATCAGCAAATATTTATGATTTACCCTAGCTGGTGTTGTAACAGGGCCTCAGAGGCCAGGCCTGAATGTGTCCAACGGGTAACTAGGCATAGGATAAAATTTGGCATGTCTGCCTCCAATTTACATCTGTCTCCTTTATTACCTTAAAACTTTGGATCAGATCCCTGCTGCACTCTGCACATAGGCCTGTTAATCACTTAAGGAGTCTATCTAAAAACTAGTAATATAATGTTTAGTAACCCTAAATATACTTAACCCGTATCACGCTCCTTCGTGACTGAGGCAAGATTCTCAGGGACGTTCCGTTGTCAGTTTTGACATCTTGTTCCAGTCTGGAGCCATACCTAGAAGTCTCCAGTCATTGCCCTAAACCTGAGTCATACCAGATTCCATGAATTCAGAGCCTAGCAGACCCCTGTGATGAACTCCCAGGCCCCAATCAGGAGCAGGCATCACACAGCACCAGACTGCCATCCAGGCCCCAAGAACTTCTCTGGAGCAACCTCACAGGATTCCCGACCCAGCCCCCTATACAATCCCCCAAGCCTTGCCTTTGTTTCTTCTTCTATGCAACACCAAAGCTTCTGTCAGCCCCACAAAGGCAGATCTTAAAGCTCTGTATCTGTCTTTCCTAGTGTGTCTACACTGATGAATGTTCTTTTCCTGCCCTTCACCATGGCTTTTCTTTCTCATTGGTATTTTGGGTTAAATGGCTGAGCCTTGTGTTTCTAAACCTCCCAGAACAGTATATTTGTAAGGGTCTGTACTTACAAGTGATAAAGGAAATCAACTCTACAGGACTTAAGAAAGGTAATTAATTGAAAGCCTATCAATTGTCTCCCAGAATAGCCATGAACACTGGTAAGCCAGATTCTGAGGATGGAAAACTGACCAGGGACTAAGCCAAAATCATGCAGAGATCTAACTACACTCATCCCGGGGGTTCCCAGCTCACTCTACTCACTGTCTGGCAGGTGCCACCACTCACTGTTGCATCCTTCCCCATCCCTGCTGCTTTTTATCACAGCTCCTGACTTTCAGTCCCAGATAAGTGAGTCTGTGAATCACATACACACATTTCCTGTGTCAGGGGACTAGGAAAGCAATGCCTGGACCTTTCCTCTTCTGTAGAGAAATGGGTGTTGTCTGCCATCAAGATGTATGGCAGAGAATTCCCTAAATGGAGGGCAGGGTGAGACACTGCACAGCACAGCTATTACAAAAGGATATACATGAAGAATAGCTCAGCCTGGAGGAAATGCTAGTCTCAAGAACAGTAAGGTTCACATGTTGATGTTCATGTGCATAGCAGTCCCCGGGGTAGTTAAGTAAAGATTCAGATTCATCGAAGACTGATTCCATAGGCCTGTGATGGGGCCTGCGGCCACACATGATTCTGAGGCAAGTGGTGCCCACTTTGTAGACACCTAAGCGGACACAAGCACCATACACAAGGTGCTCTGGGGGCATCAAGGAAGATCTGCCCCACCTCAAGGAGACAAGGGCACCAGAGCCAACAGGCAAGGCCTGGGAGGCAGGTAGCACCAAGAACCCTTCTACTCTATTCTATTTGTTTTGTTTTTTAAAGTGGTACTTTTATTTTTTTTTATTTTAAAAAAAATAAAAGTACAAAACATATTAACAAACAGACACCAATTAGCATAAAAAATAGTACAGTCACAACTGATCTATAGACAAGGCGACATGGTCTCAACAGTGGTTATTGCTTTATCCATTGATATCTTCGAAGTGTAAATATATGAACCCATATACAGACATCCAATATTGGTCAGACAATTAATCCTCTCAACAACAGAAAAACACAAAAACCAAAAATCCAAAGACAGAAAACAAAACAGGCAAACAACAACAACAACAACAACAAAAAACCACCAATAGTTGCTGCTTTGCATATTGATATCTTCGAAGTGTGTCTTCAGCATAACACATACAGACATACAATATAGATCAAATAACCCGTCATCAATTATTCCTTAGCATTAAGTGATATAATACAATAGTAGAACCATGTTAGCCCTCCTGTATATATGTATATTCATATATACATACATACATTTTTGTCTCTTTCTTTTCTCCTTTCCCTCGTCTCATCTGTTCTTTGTTTTTGAACTGATTTCCTTCATGTCTCTTAGTTTATATTCCCACGTTCAGGTTGTTACACCAGTGGTACAATACGTTGCCTGCACATGTATCGCTGATTTATTTCACTTATGAGTATGGACTCCAGTTTTTTTGTTGTTGTTGTTGTTTTTTGTTGTTTTTTTTTTTGCGGTACTGGGGATCGAACTCAGGACCCTGCACTTGCTAGGTAAGCGCTTATTCCACTGAGCTATATTCCCAGCCCCTGGACTCCAGTTTTGACCACTTGCCTACAAAGTCCCCAAAACTGTCTTTCTTTATAGCTGAATAATATTCCATTATATAAAAATGCCACAATTTTTTAATCCAGTCTTCTGTGGATGGACACTTGGGTTGCTTCCACATTTTAGCTATTACAAATTGTGCTGCTATAAACATGGGTGCACATATATCAGAGTGATATGA
>PVLD010026767.1:0-21723 GCA_004027595.1 Dinomys branickii
TGGGGCTTTCCCGCGTCTCGCCACGGCAGTTTGGGCCGCCCTACCGCATCTCCCCCGGCAGCTCAGAGAAACACGTTCAGTTTGATCTTCCCAGCCGAGGTCCCGGCATTCACGCTCGCCAAGTCTGTCTCGAGCTGGTGGTGTTTATCAAGGAGGATCGCTCCTTTGCTGCTCACCTGGTCGCCATCTTCCCGGAAGTTGGGATTCTGTCTCTTAATCCACTCTGCCAGTCTGTTTCTTTTGACTAGTGAATTGAGGCCATTTACATTGATGGTTATAACTGTTATATGTTGGCTTATTCTTGTCATGCTGTTTACTTGATGTTGCTTTCCTACTTTTGCTGTTTGAGTTCTTGTTCTGCTTAAGGGTTCCTTTCTATTGTTCTTCTTGTGATTGTGGTCATCTTTTCCTCTGTCTAGAATATCTTTCAGTACTTTTTGTAATGTTGGTTTGGCACTCATGAAGTTTTTCAGTTGTTCTTTGTCATGGAAATATTCTATTTCTGCATTTAATTTGAAGGATAGTTTTGCAGGATACATCAGTCTGGGTTGGAAGCTGTCTTTTCTCAGAACCTCTAATACCTCACTCCAAGCTTTTCTTGATTTTATGGTTTCTGTTGAAAAGTCTGCTGTGATTCTGGTGGGCTTTCCTTTATAGGTGATCTGTTTCTTTTCTCTAGCAGCTTTTAATATTGTGTTCTTTTGCTGGATGTCTGGGATCTTGACTATTATATGTCTAGGTGTGGTTTTATTTGTTATGGCTCATTAGGGTTCTATATGCTTCGATTAACTGCACTTCAGTATCTTTTACCGTGCTTGGGAAATTTTCTGCTATTATTTCTGCAAATATTCTTTTTATATCATTTGTGTTGCCTCCTGCTGTTTCACTGACTCCTATTACTCAGACATTATTTCTCTTTGCCTCATCTTGCAGCTGTTGAAATGATTTTTCCTTAATCCTTGTTGATTTTAAGAGATCCTTGCTTTCACGGTTGCTAGCTGCCATGCTGTCTTCAGCATCTGAAATTCTATCTTCAGCTTCATTGAAGAGGTTTTCCAAGCTTTCAGTGGAAGGTTTCATTTCCTGGCAATCTCTTTGAGTCTGTTTCATGCATTTTAATTCATTCCTAAATTGCTCATATAATGATTACATTTGTTTCCTATATTCTTCTATTCTTTTATCTGTTTCTTCTCTATATGTGTGGAGCATTTCTTCCATTATTATTTTCACTTCATTTTTTACCTGAGAGCTTAGTTCTGCTTTAATATCTTCTATGGCCTGATGGAGTTGTTTCTTTACTTCAGATGTGATTATTCCAGAAATTGCAGGTGTATGGCTTCCTAATTCTCCTACATCCTTGTTTCCTGGACTTGTTCTGGGTGGGGTTGAGTTCTGAGATTGCGTTTTGCTCCTCTGTCTTGTCATTTTGGATGTCAGATGAAAAGTGTTGTGCTACGCACTACCCAGGCAGCTCACAGAGGACTCTAACGACCCTAGTTTACCTGGATATCAAACTTATCCCAAGATGATAGCAGGCCATGGATCACGGGGCCCAGGAATCCCAGACAGTTCCTGGGGTGCCAGGCTCAGAGCACACCTACAATAGTCGGGTAGAGTTTTGCTGGGCAGACCACTGGTGCGGGCCTTAACTGGCAAGAGGTCCACCAGAGCGGTTGCTCCTGTGGCATCACGAAGCCGGGCTCCCTCTCTGTGGGAAAATCTCGTAGGCACAGTCACTCTAATGGTGCCCGGAGGCTGGGCTCTTTCCCCAGGAAAGTTTCGCTGGGCAGGGCACTGGCACTGGCCTTACCCGGCTAGAGGTCTGCAGGGAAGGCTGCTCCTGTGGTGCGCCAAGCTGGTGTCCTTCTCTGCGGGAATGTCTCATGGGTGTGGCTGCTCTAATGGCGCCTGGAGGCCGGGCTCTTTCTCCTGGAAAGTTTCGCCAAGCAGAGCACTGGTGCAGGCCTTATCCAGCTAGATGTCCATGGGGAAGGCTGATCCCATAGAGCCACCAAGCTGGTCTCCCTCTCTGTGACATGCAACTTTGGATGACATAACTGTTGGTGCTTTAGAAGAGCCTCCTGAGGCGGCTATAGGTATACCAAGTGCTGTTGGTGGATTCTTTGCTAAAAGGACTGTACATACATATGAAATGCTTGTTCCTCTACTGCCATAATTTTTTTCTTTAAATAAACATTCAAACAGGTGATATCTTCAATATTATCTTCTGTTATTAATGTTTGAAAGGCACATGAGTGGGACCATTAAACAACAAAGACAATACTTTTCTTGAGATGTGACCACCCCTCAGCCATAAAGATTCCAGAGCTATGACACCAGATTGGGGAAATTATCAACCATATCACAGCCCAATTCCTAGTCCTTAACAGCTGGCTTTTTTCTCTTGGAAGTAAGCCAGTCCAGACACAATATCACAATGCGCCGTCTCCAGCCACCTAAGCTGGAGTCCTTGCCTGGCTTCCCTCTAGCTTTGCAATGAAAGCTTTTTTCTGTAAATTTGTGCTTTAGTTTTAATTTCTATTTCTACAAAAGCAATGATTCACTGGACAATAAGCCACTGTGACACATATTTGTACTCTGAGAAGCTGGGAAGTCTTCTCCTGGTTCTACATCATCTTGATCTCTAATCCACACTGCACCATTTCTTTCTCTAGGAAGCATTTTCAATTTGTCGGTTACTTTCTTTGTTTTGTTTGTTTGTTGTGCTAGGGATTGAATCCTGTAATTTTAAATTTGCATATATTTTAAATAAAATAGTAATTATATTTTCAAAAGGAGAAATGTTAACATTTGGAAGTTCTGTCCTACAGGAAGAGGGGCTAATCAGAAGGAACTGTGCTGGCTGCTACACAAGCTGCAAGTCAGGTATGGAGAAATGAGGAATCTTGTGTGCAATTTTTTTAGGTAGCATTTAATAATAAAATTTCCATTTTTCATGTTTTGACTTGTGTTTTCTTTTTTCAAAAGAAAAGCGGAGGAGGGAAGGGAAGAGAAATAAAACTGGGGTGGGAAATGTCAAAAACCATTTCCCACAGTACCTAAGAACCATAGGTCCTGTCAAGACGTATGAATTCTGAGTGAATTATTTTTTCTAGTTTTTAACACTGTCAGTCCACTGGGGAGGACCAAGGGAAAATTTTATGAGTGAGGACTCGAGGTTAAAGAATATATGTGTACAAAACGTCAGCAATAATAGCAAGCAGCATAGAACAGAGCAGAGCAGAAGAGTGCTATTGAGAACCCCCCATCTTTATTGTATAACTCATGCAGGTTGCTATCTCATGTTTACATTTTCCAGAGTGTCATGAACAGTGCACGCATGTTTACCTGTGCTAGGCAGTCATGGTTATATAACTTTATCTCACTGTGCACCTGCATTAGACAAGCAGGGTCATGCACTCAGTTGTTCTTACATGCCCCTGAGCTTTGAAGCATTATGAGTGGTTCCTCACAAACAACAACACTGATTTTAACAAAAGCCAGTACCATGAGAACATTCATTTTCCAGATGGAATATCCTCCTTTTTCTTTTTACCTGTACTCTTCACATTCATGAGACGATATAAGGATGTATTCTGTTCTTGCAAGAAGTAGGATCTAATACTGAGAGAGCACTTTTGACATTTGGAAAGTGATGAGGGATTTTCACAAACATTCATGTGTTAGTACAGTTGGAAGGACATAAATTTGATTCTCTCAACATAAATACATCTGGAATGCACAAACTAATTCTGTATAGTTTTTTCTTTTCTATTCCCTTCACTTGAAGCTGAACATCTTTTCTCCCCTCCTTTTGCGCCAGGCACCTGATGATTGGTTTGCCCCCACAGAGGCAAACAGTTTCTTGTAGGACCACTGCTAGGATGAGCAGACCAGTGTTTAGACTGCATGCCAGTGTCGCTTAGCTAGGGCAAAGGGAGTGTGGAGATTCATCACAGGGTTTCCCTTTGGTCCAGCAGCCCCATGACCAGGGCTCTTTACATACCCCATCTACTGAGTTAATTAGTGCCATTTCAAATCTGATATGTTCAGTCCCTGGGTTGGCCAGTAGTCACCAGACCACACTCAAATTTAACCGTGCTTTTCTCTCTTTGATGTAGAACAAGGGAGAGGAGTCAGACAACAGTGCAAAGCAAGATTAAATTTTATTTATAGAAAAAGAGAGGAAGATATGCAAAGGCACTCTGAAAAGTGGGCATTCCAGAGCTGTATGATGCTTAGCAAAGCCAGGAGTCCTGTATATATGGAGCTGAGGTTGTAGTCCTTCCATCTGGGGTCAGCACCACCTCATATGTTCATCTGTCTCCCTACTGAGGGTTTGGTTTCATTTTTGGTTCAACATTACAGCAATTTGGGTGGAAAATTTTAAAAAGCCAGATCTCTGACTGCTTACATTCTCAGGAATTTGCAGAAATTATTCTTCTGGTAAATTCTGAAAGTACTATGTCCTTTTTCTGATCTTAAGAGAGAGTCCAATCTATCCCTACAGGGACACAATTGTTTCTGATAGAAACCGAGACTCCACATAGAACCAGACCAGACCTCTGACACGAGAGAAGTCTTTATTGGGGGAGGGACAGAGTAGCAGGCTACCTAGCGGACCCGAGCAGAGGAAAGGGTGGGCCTTTAAGCTCTTTTTTCTGGTGGAGGTGAGGTGGGGTAAGGAGATGTCCCCGGGCCAGAACAGGCTGAGTCCCAAATGGAGGGGAGGGCATCCAGGCCAGAATAGCCGGAGCGGCAGGGAGGGGCGTACTGGCCGGAATAGCCAAACGGCAGGAGTTGCCCGGGTCAGAACGACCTGAGCAGGTGAAATGCCAGAGCGAATGTGGGTAGGGATAACTTTTGTGGCCGAGGGGAACTGAAGTGGAACAGGTAAGGGAACGAGAGAAATGTTGAGAGTTAAAGTTTTCCCACGAGAGGGTTGAGGCTGGCTGCCTTGTGACTTATCAGTTTCCTCACAGCAGATTGAGAGGATGACAGATTGCCCAGACTCCCCAAGGTTCAGTGGCAGCAACTGCGGCCTCTGGTTTGGGAAGATAAATGGAGTCTTAGAAGAGTTGGGTTCTCAGGACTGCTTCAGACACTTGCATGGGTGCCCCAGCAGGGACACTGCACAGAAAACAGAGAGCGGTAGGCATCAGCCACCAAGTAGGGGTGTGACACAACCATGGACTCCTACCCAGAGATCTCCAGGATTTCAGAAGCATGATAGCTGATGAAACCCACTGCCGGAGTTTTCAACTATGGTGCATGGTGGAGATCATCCAAGGCGAGCCTTTCCAAGTCATTCTGTACAGAGAGATCTGTGCAGAGGGCTTTCTCACACATGAGCTTCAGTGGCTTCATGTCATACTTGTCTGCAGCTGCCAGAAGTTCAGGTACCATTGCCCTGAGGTTTTGTATTGTCCCAGTGTACATGTAGGACATCATTTCCTTAAAAACTTCAGGGTCCACATCACTGATTTCAACTCGATATTTTTCTCTCTCCTCCATTTCATGTTCAAACATTGCACGAAACACAGGAGACCGAGCTGCCAAGATGGCTTTGTGAGCCTGGAATTCCTGGCCGGCCACGCAGAAACAACAGTCTGTGAATTGGGAACTCTTCCACAGCTTTTCTAGATTTTCTGTCAATTGGCACTCAGGAACAACGAAATTCGTGGTAATACCACTGGAAATGACGGGAATATATAGTGTTGTGTCTATCATATAGAAGAGGTGAAACTTGTCACATGGGAGAAACCCATTGGCCTCATCCAAAACAAAATCTCTACGGATAAATTTCATGATTGGCAAGTCTTTTCCTTGCACAAACCTGTAAGTATCACTTGACATATGCAAGATTTTCTCTCCATTGGCTTTCACAATGTAAAATGTGAATTTTGCCCATGCTTCCTGATTTGGACAGCTGACCAGAAGCACGGATAGGGACAGGTAATCTTTGCTTTGTTCATTGAGCCCTTTTGGGTATAATCGTAAACACCATTGCAGTTGCTCATTACCACATTCAAATGAAACGGTTGAACTTGGAATGGCTTCACTCTCTTCCTCTAAGAGATTGCTGAAGTTACTGATGGTCCAAAAGGAGGACATATTTATTCCTCTGAGGGCTATAGGGCCCTTCGTCTCAGCTTTGTGCTTGCTGGACATTTCTTCTGGGGGTGGAGTGCTTGGAACCCTTGACATCATAAGTCTAAAAGTTAAACAAGATCTCCCAAGTCCACAGGGCAAAGATTTCTTTCTTCACCAGTTTGTAGAAACTCAGTCAGCAGCTTCAAGTCAAGCAGGATGGTATGGCAGTCAGGAAACAGAATCTAATATGTAGATGAAAAAATCATTATTTAGAAATAGATTTACCAGGATGTGCTGCATATCAGACACTTCTTCAAACATTGGAAGAAATAGCTTCCTTAAGAAGTCTCCTTTTTTCTGGTTTTGTTGGTGCATGCCTGTAATGTGAGCAGTCAGGAGGCTGAGGCAGGAGGATCACTAATAGTTTGAGAACTGCTGGAACTATATAGCAAGACCCTGTCCCAAAAAATCAAAACAAGATTTCCTTTTTGATAATGGGAAAATACATTTTTTTATTCATGATATTGGGGATTGAAACTAGGGTTTTCCCACTGATTTCTATCTCCAGTACTTCTGATTTTTTTTGAGATAGGGTCTCATTAACTCACTAGAATTCCAAAGCTGGGGTTGAAATTGCAGTCCTCCTTCCTAAGCCTCCAGTAATGCTGGGATTAGAAGAATGCCCAAGCACACCTGGTTTCGTTAACAGGTTTTCTAACAATACCTGTCCACTGCTGTTGAGATTCCAAAACAGTCCAGCACTATGACACATGTAACTACAGTGTCCATCAGAGAAATGGCACCCAATGAAAGTTTATGGAGGGGGGGTCATTATGATATAGGACTTATTATACTCCTATTTCCAGCTCCTTGTTCAGAATGCAGCAGCCTAGTCTTTCTCCCAGGGAGGATGGAGCATGAACAGGTAGAAACCTATTAGATGATGTGAGCCAAAGAGACTGTGTTTCTCTTTTGTCTCTGCTCTGGCCATAGCAGATTGTGATTTGCCAGCAACTGTCCTTCTTGATGCTCTGCTTTGTTCCCCCTTGGACTCCAATGGATTGGGACAGTCTACCTCAGTGTCCTCTGGGGCTATCAAACCAGCATTCTCCACTTCATCATAAGTACAGCCAGGGATAGCTGGGCAGCTTCCCCACTCTAGCCCTTTTAGTTGATGCTGTTGCATTTGAGAACAGACAGGCACCCGGGAGCAGCTAATGTCATAAAGCATGGCATCTGGTTCCCTTACTTGCATACCCAGTGTGCATAGCAAGCCTTTTATAATAGTCTTTTCTAGAAGAGTCCTTTTCCTCCTTTAGATTGCAGTGTTCAGTGTTTTGTCTCAGCAAGAAGAAAATAACTGACAAAAAAGAAGATAGTCAATGACAATTTTAAAAATTGCTTGATTCAAATAGCTGGTTTTTACAAAGATCAATAAAATTGATAAAGATCTAACTAAATGGAGGGTATGTGAGAGAAACACAAATTAGTGATACCAGGAATCAAAGCAGACAACTGGAGATCCTGCAGTCATCAGAAAAAGCAAGGGGATCTGCAACTGGGAACAGAGGAGTACTTCCTAGTGGACAAAGTCTGTTGTGACTTCTACTAAGATGTTGCCTCAAAGTCTCATGTAGTCATGGGGGGGCACTTTTCAGAGGTGGTTGGATGTACAACGTGTGATGTTGAGAATGATTCATAGTGCAATGCTAGGATCAGGGGCACTAGGATTAAGGTGTGAGTACTACCCACCTTCAGTAACCTGGATAAGGTATAAAAGATAGTAAGAGCTGTAGTTTTCCCTTGTTGCTTTGCTACTTTCTGCCCACCATGAAATGTTTTTACTCTGTAATGTCTCTCTGCTGTGCCATCCTGCCTTGGGGCCAGCCAACTTTGGACTAAAACTTCTATAACCTAAATAAAATTATCTGTTTTCTTTTAACTTGTGGGTGTTGGATATTTCGTCTCAACAACAAGAAAAGTAACTGAGACATTCTCCTTAGGAAAAAATGCAGTCTGGATTAAGTATGAAAGGTAGCTATCTGAAAGTACTGGAGAGCACCAAAAGAGAGAAATGCAGGAGAGAAGTTGATGCTTAGAAGAAAGAAATAGGACTCCATGTGTTTTCTGTGGGGTTTTTGCACAAGGCTTCAGTTGTTACATTTAATTTTTAAATGTCTTGACATACCAGCAAATAGAGTTGGCGCAAAAGGAGGACCTGAAAATTAGTGTTTGTGTTTGTGTGTGTGTGGAGCATGTGTGTATGTATAGTGTGTGTGTGTGTATGTATGTCATGGGGATGGTCGACAAACAAATCCCAGAATGGAAAGAAGAGAGGAGAGAAGGAAGTTCTACTTATAAACTGCTCCTATTTCTGGCTGACCCCTGAGACATATCAAACACATTTTGTGCCATCTAATACTAAAAACCTGAAGAAATTTCAGTAGACACACACTACAGGGGAGAGGATCAGAATGAGAGATAAATCTATATTTATATTAGGAGCTTTCAACACTACCATTTTAGCAAGTAGTACAAGCATTTGACAAAATATTAGTAACAATATGAGATTGGAGATGCCATAAAATACCCTAAAACTAATAGATTTCTCTCCCACAGTATTGAGGATTGATCCCAGGGCATTCACACTGAAATATATCACCCAGCCCATTTTAGTTTTCATTTTGAGATAGGATCTGTCTAGTTTTCTAGGAGAAAGTTGATCTTGTAATCTTCCTGCCTACACCTCTTAAGTGCTGGGTCTACAGGTATCCAAATGAATGTTTGTCTAGATCTGTGGGGTATGCTACTGTTATTTTGATCAGGATTTCACTAAGTCTCTATATCAATTTTGGGAGTATGGCCATTTGCACCTTGACCCTAATAAATACTTTTATAGAGCACTGTACACATCTGTAGAATACATATTACTGTCAAATGTATATAATTGGATAACCAATAAAAACCTATATTCCAGGCTCTGAAACAACTCTCAAGAAGCTGGGCATGGTGGTGTACTCCTGCAATCCTGGTACTTGGGAGGCTGAGGCAGGAGGATTGTTGCCAAGTTCAAGAACAAGCTGGGCTACAAAGTGAGCTCAAGGCCAGCCTGAACTACTTAGTGAGACTCTGTCTCAAAAAGACAAAAAACAAAAAACAAAACAACTCTCAAAAGCTTATAAAAATTGAGATCATGCAGAGTACATTCTCTAACAATGGGTTACTTTGCAAATCGGAAAAAAATATCATTATATGTTGTAAATACTAGTGATTTGTGTGAAGAACAATGGGTTAAGATTTTGGTCACCCTATGGGTTGTCTTTTCACCTTGTTGGTGATGTCTCTTGCTGTGAAAACTCTTTTTAATAAGATGGGATCCCAAGTTTGATTCCCTGTAGTATTTCCTTGGTAGTTGCCATTTTGTTCATGAAGTCTTTGCCTACACCTATATTTTCAAGAGTTCTACTTATTCTCTCTTCCAGCAGAATTAGTGTTTCTATTTTAACATTTAGATCTTTGATTCACTTGATTTTACTTTAGTGTATGGCGATAGACATGATTCTAGTTTTAGTCTTCAGCATGTGGAAAGCCCATTTTTCCAGTACTATTTATTAAATGGGTTCTTTCTTTCAGTGAATGTATTTGACACCTTTGTAAAAGATAAGATAGGTGAGTGCATTTGAAGTTGTTTCTGGACTTTGTTCCACTGATAATTTGTCCCCCTGATATTCAGATCTTTTTGTCTGTTTATTTGTTTCTTATCTTTTCCTTGTCTCTTGACAATGCCATGCTGTTTTTATCACTTTAACTCTGTAATATAATTTCTAGTCAGGGATTGCACTCTTCTTGCTCTGCTTTTGTTATCCAGATTTGTTTTCGTTATTCTAGGTCTCTTCTGGTTCCAAATGAATTTTAGGAATGTTTGTCTAGATTTGTGGGTATGCTACTGTTATTTTGATCAGGATTTATTTAAGTCTGTATATCAGTTTTGGGAGTATAGCCATTTTCACAATGGTGGCTGTTCCTACCCATGTGTGAGCAGTATCCTTCTATTTTCTGATTTTTTTCAATATCCTTTTTCAGAGTACTGTAGTTTTCAAAGTAGAAATATTTTCATTCCTTTATTTGATTCCTAAGTATTTTATCTTTTTCAATGCTATTGTGAGAGGTGTGGCTTCCTTAATTTCTCTGTGAATGAATTTGTTATTTGTGTACAGAAATTCTATTGATTTTTAAGTCTTGAATTTAAATCCTGCTATATGACTGAATCTGATTATTAAATCTATAAGTCCTCTGGTAGTGTTTTTGAACTCATCTATGTAGAGTATCATAAAAATTGATAAAAGCAGAGCCCCAAATTTAGAGACCCAATCCAAAAATGGGCTTCTGAACTGAATAGACACCTCTTAAAAGACGTACAAATGGCAGATAAATATATGAAAAAATGTTCAGCATCCAGGTCATTTGAGAGATGCAAAATAAAACAACACTGAGTTTTCTTATCACTCCAGAAAAATGGCTATAATCAAGATATCAACCCATAACAGTGGGGCCATGGTGAAAAAGGAACTCCTTGCCAGGGTTGCTGAAAATATAGACTGGTACAACCACTGTGAAAATCAGTGTTATGGTTTGTATCTGTATGTACCCCCAAAGCCTCATGCAGTCATGGGGCAGGCTTTTAGAATTTATTATTGATCCGTGACCCAATGCTGGGATTATGGATGTGAGTGCTACATCTGCCCTGGGGCAGGTAGTTTGCATATGTAAGGAAGAGAAAGAGGCTGCGTGCCGCCCCTCCTCCTTTTTGCTCTTGCTTTTTTTGCTATCTTCCAGCACCATGAACTGTGGCCCTCCGCCGTGTGCCACTCTGCCTTGGAGCCAGCCGAGTATGGGCTGAAACCTTCCCACACTATGAGCTAAATGAACCTTTCCTTCCTTAATTTTGGGCATCAGGTATTTTGTCTCAGCAACGAGAGAAAAGTAACCAAGAAATCAGTATGGAGATTCCTCAAAAATCTAGGACTAGAATTCCCATTTTATCTAGCTATTTCTCTTCTAGATATCTTCCCAAAGGAATCAAAAACATTATACTAGATTGTTATATGAACACCCATGTTTATAGTAGCACCGTTTGCATTAGCAAAATCTTAAACACAACACAAATGCCCATCAACCGATGAATGGATAAAAAGATTTTTTTTTTACACAATGAAGCACCACTCAGCTATAAATAAGGATAAACTTGAGACATTTATAGTCTTGAGAACTTGGACCTTGAGAGTGTAGGCTTAAGTGAAATACACCAGATATGTATGTGTAAATATTGCGTTATCTCTCAGGTGTGAGAAAGTGAAAGTGTAAATAGCAACCAAAAGGTATGATAGATACTGCAAAATAGGAAAAAATTTTTCAAAAGGAAATGGGAACCACATGAGTGGGAGAAGGAAGGAAAAAGAAAAAATGAGAACAAGATGATAAAGTGGAACAAAGCTTTATGAATGAGGAGGAGGAGGTGAATTGAAGAGAGGGGGGATAATGGGAGTGAAGAGGAACTAAGAGGTCATGTAAATGTACAAATTCTCTCTGATGAAAGAGATCATTATGTATATAGAAACTGTTCCAATAACATTACATTAAAATATAAAAAAATAACAAAAATAAATAGAAAACATAAATAAGAGAAAAGTACGGAAAATGGGGATGAGGTAATTAGATCCATTTTTCCCCTTTAGGAAATTAGTAGGAGAGCGAGAAATACAGAGACAGGAGGAGGAAGAAAATAATAGAGATAACAGCAGAAACCTGTGAGATGGAAAACAAACTCCTAAAGCTGAAGGTTGGATTGTTGGCATATCAGCATCTCCATGCTGCTAGAAAGGTAGATAAAGAATGAGAAACAAACGAACGAACACTAGCAGGAATGAAGACATATACATCTTACTGACCCTACGCACATTTTAAAGTTCTGAAAACAGGATGACCTTTCTAAAATGTCCTGAGATGAAGCAATAGGCTGGACGTTTTACCCCTACATTAGCCATTGGATGTTAGTCCAGAAAAGGGAGCCGGCCCTTAACAGGATAGTTCTTTTCAAATGCTGCAGTTCCTGAAGCAGTTCCACTCCCAGCGCAACAGTAATTTCTTCAGTCCCCATTGTGTGCTTCACCAACTGTCCTTAGAGAAAGAGGATATGTTTGGATAGTGTTAAGGCTTGTATCTAGACGTCTCTCCAAAACCTCATGTGGTCATAGGTGGGGCATTTTGAAGGTGACTGGATGTAGGGTGTATGCTGCTGGGATCAACTATGTGATTCGGGGATTGATTCATAGTCCTATGGTATGATTAAGGCTGTGTCGCCCTGGGTGTGAGTGTTACCTTCTCAAAGGGTAAGACACAAAGGACAGGAAGATGTTTCCTGCTTGTCTCTTGTGCCTTGCTGCTCCTTCCCTATGTCATTGCTTTGCTGTCTTCTGCCCAACAAGAACTGTTTCCCCTCTGTGATTCCCCTTTCCAATGCCACCCTGTCTTAGAGCCAGTGCACTCTGTCTTGTGCACTGAAAGCTCTACATACCGTGAACCAAATAAATCTTTCCTCCATTAACTTTGGGTGTCAGGTGTCTCAGCAACAAGAAAAGTAACTAAGATAAGGAGAATCTGCTGCCACTGAGGATACATCAAGTTCCTCAATAAAAAATCAGGAAGTAATAAATTAGGAAAAACTGTCTGGAATCTATTTTTTTAAAAGACAGGCAGGATTCAGATATTGAAAAGAACATTTCCATCCCAGGAAATATTGTGTGACAAGCACAGAGTTATGAAAAAATGCAGCTAATTAAAAAATTATACCAACTTTATGTTTATTTGCAAATATGATGTATTTTCTGGGGAGCAGCCGAGTTGGAGATGAAACACAAACTTGGGGCTAGAGCAAGGGCAACTCCAAGTGCACAAAGCAGCAGATTAAAGCCATGTAAACAAATTGATGGGACTAGAACAAAGCCAGCCCAACAGGAGTCTCTCCTTGGTGTTACTCCCTGTTAACTATAGCACAGACAGCTCTGAGAATGGTTCATTTTCAATATTCTCAGCAAAACAAAGATGGTGCACATTTGGACCCATCACCTGCTTCCCCCTTTTCACGGTGGATAAATAAAGATGCAGACCATGCTTGGTTGTGGTTGCCTCTCCATCAGAGAGGATAGGTCCCACCTGGTCCCAGCTTTCTTTTTATTATGTATCTAGATTTTTCTTAATCTCCCAATTTCCCATCTCAGGACCCCACTGGCTGCGTGGGTCACGGGAGTATGTTTTAGGATTTTTACTCTAAAATAGTTGTAGACACAGGAAACTTGGAAACATGTAAATTACAGTATGCACTCAGCCCAGTATTCTCCAATGCTAACATTGTGCATAACGCTACTAAAATACCAAAGTCAAGAAATTACCATTGCAATAGTACACTGAACTTCCTTAGATTTTACCAGATTTATACACATTTGTGCATAAATATGCAGCTCTATGCAATTTTATCACTTGATCAGATTCATATAACCAATATTCCAGTCAAAATTACAAGGATTCCTAACACTACCCTTTTAGTACCCCAACAAATTCCTGTCTTTCTTTTCTCCACCCCACTCTGTAAACACAGGATACCACAAATCGGTTCCTTTTCTTTTCAAATAAAATAAATCTTTCATTACAACCACATTTACTTTATCAGACACTTGCTAATGTCTTTGCATTAGAGTTTTAAAGTACCTCATAAATTCCTTAATTTAGTAGTCAGATTCTCCATAATATTTTGTATCAAGGCAATTATATATGTGTTGTCATTAATCTCCTATTGTCCAGTTCTTCATCCCTTCTTCTCTGGAAGAGTGTGGTGAATTCTTTAAACAAAAGTGATCAACAGGTCCGTGGGTTTATCTACCTATTAAATATTTGCTTTTAAAACTGACAGTGTATATTTATTTATCATTTCCTCCATTCCTAAAATATGAATTTTCTCACTCATCTCTATTTTTTGTGGGTATCTATTTTATAAGCATTTTTTTCTGTCTTTAAGAGTCCTGTTCTTTCCCACTCTTAAAGCTTTTTTTTTTTTTTGAGTTTCTGTGCTTGTAACCCATTCACAAAGAACAGCATTTGAGGACCCACGTCAAACTTAGTTCCCAGCCACACAGGCATCTTATCCTTGCCAAAGACATAAAGCTCATACTAAGAGCTTGACTTCTATCAGGACAGAACAGTTTGGACCTACTGGATGCCAAATATCAAAATATTTTTGCACCATTTAGTAAAGACCCAAATTCCACAAGACTGTGTGTGCCACACTTGATAATAATCTAAGGTGCAACCAGTCTGGCACTACAGCCAGATTCTATTATAATATTTTGACTAAAACTTTCTTTTCTAGCACTAAAACCAATATACTTCACAAAATTATATGTTGGTGTCTTTAAAAAGTGTTGTAAAACACAGAGATTAAAGTATTTATTGACCACATCAGATAGGACGGATGTTACGGGAAGTTAACAGAATATGTCCATGCTTCCCAGCATGTAAAAATAACAATAGTAATAAATACCTGTTATCAGCTGCTGGCCCTGTAGTAGGCTCTGTACCAAATGCCTTTCTATGCATATTTATGATAGTTATTTCTCCCAAATTACTAGATACATAATTACAATTCCATTTTACCAACATCCAGCCAACTCATGCTGGTACAGCTAAACAAGTTATTCAAAGCCATCATTTCTGTTTACTCACGGTGGTTGTTCTGATTTGTTAGCAACCTGGGCTTTCCTTGTTCATAAATATTTCTGCTAGGTGGTGAATATATTTCGTGAATATATTTCCTACTGTGAAGAAAATTGAGACTAAGAAAAAAATAGCAGGGGGCTGCCATTACCCAGCTTCTGGGGAGCATGAACTGGTGCACTGCACTGCATGGTTATTGTGGGGTGCGCCTTAGTCTGGGTCATCATCAGCCAGCCAATCAGAGAACTTAGATTGACGCACTGCACTCTGTGGACACTGTGGGTTGCTCCTGGGTTTAGGGTGACCTTCTCCAACCACCAGGGGAACTCAAACTGGTGTTCTGTGGCCCAAAGTTATTGTGGGCTGTGGCACAAGTTAGTCTCAGTTGCCATTACTCAGCCACCAAGGAAACTCAGGCTGGTGCCCTGTACTCGACAGACATTGCGGATCATGCCTAAAGCCCTGGAAGCCCCAGGAGCCCATAGCCATCTGCCTGGGGAACTCAGACAGGTATTCCAAGTCCCACTGGCATTGTCGGTTTTGTCTGAGGCCCCGAAGAAACAGGTATACCCATCAGCTGCCTGAGGACCCTGATCTAGCACCACACATTCTACCAACATTGTGTGTCAGCCTGAGGTCCAACTGCCCTCAGTTAACTGCCTGGGGACCCTGGTCATGAAGGTCAGTATGCTATTGCCATCAGAGTACTCATCTGAGCTGGGCATTTCAGAAATTGCCTTGGGATCTTGGACCTGGTGGGTCACCTCCTGCTGCTATCTTGGGGCAAGCCTACCAAGCAGAGAATCTAGGGACCCTAAAGACTTTCTGGTGAGCTGTGTGGGGAGGCTGAGACCCAGTACTTCACCTTTGACATGCACAATGACAAGACAAATGACCAAAATGCAATCTCAGAACTCTACCCCAACTAAAGCAAGTACAGGAGACATTAACATAGAAGAACTTAGAAGTCACACACCTGAAATCTTGGAAATTATCACAAGTGAAGTAAAGAAAAAACTCCATAAGGCCATAGATGAATTCAGATCAGAAACAATCTCTCAGGTAAAAAATGAAATGACAACAATAATGAAAGAATTGTTCAGCACATCTAAAGAGGACATATATAAAAAGTAGACAAGCATAGGAGAAAAAACCAGAAATGTTATCTGAACAATATAGGAAAGACCTAGAATGCATGAAACAGATTCATACAGATATCCCAGAAATCAATACCTCTATCAAAAGCTGGCAAAACCACTTGAATGAAGCTGAAGATAGACTTTCAGATCTTGAAGACAGCTTTGCAGCTAACGATTGTGAAAGGAAAGATCTCTTAAATACAGGGAACCAGGAAATAACAACTCAACAGCTGTAAGATGATGCAAAGCGAAACAATGTAAGACTGATATGCATCAACAAAACAACACAAATGACATAAGAAGACTATTTGCAGAAGTAATAGCAGAAAACTTCCCAAATATGGTAAAAGAATCTGCCATATGGTAAGTGAGGTATACAGAACTCTGACAAGCCATAACCAAAATAAAACTATCCCCAGACATATAATAATCAAGATCCCAGAAATCCGCCAGAAGGACAGAATATTAAAAGCTATTAGAGAAAAGAAACAGATCACCTATCAAGGAAAGCCTATCAGAATCACAGCAGATTTCTCAACACAAACCATCAAATCAAGTTTGGAGTGAAGTATTCCAGGTCCTGAAACAAACAACTTCCAATCCAGACTATTGTATCCTGCAAAACTATCCTTCAAGTTTAATGGAGAAATAAAATACTACCACAGACAAAGAACAACTGAAGAACTTCATGAATGCCAAACCAACCCCACAAAGAGTACTAAAAGAGGTCCTGGAAAGAGATAAAAATGATTGCAATTTCAAGAAAAACAATAGAAAGGAACCACCTAGCAGAAAAAGCAATTAAATGGAGAGTAAAAGTAGGAAATCAACAGCAAGTCAATAACACAATAAAGACAAGCCAACACATAACAGTTATAACCATTAATTTAAATGGCCTCAATTCACCAATCAAAAGAATCAGACTGGCAGAGTGGATTAAGAAACAAAATCCAACAGTATGCTGTGTACAGGAAACACACGTTACTCAAAAGGAAATCCATAGACTGAAAGTCAAAGATTGGAAAACATTTCTCCATGTGACAGGAATCCAGAAAAAAAGCAGGGGTAGCTATTTTGATTGCAGACAATGTGAACTTCAAACCCAGAACAATCAAAAAAGATGAAGGTCACTACACACAGGTTAGGAAAACTTCATGAGAAAGAGATAACAATCATAACTATGCATGCACCCAACAGAGGAGCACCCAAATATATAAGACAAAGCTTAATAGACATGAATAACCAAATAACTAATAACATTATCTTAATGGGGGACGTTAACATCCCATTGACACATAGAAATAGGTCAACTGGTCAAAAAAAATCAGCAAAGAAATAACAGAACCGAACAAAAATTATGAACAAATGGACTTAGTAGATGTTTACAGAGTGTTCCAACCCACAATATCAGAACGCACATTCTTCTCATCTGCACATGGAATATTCTCTAAAATGGACCACATACTAGCCCGTAGAAAGTACTTAACTAAATACAAAGGAATTGAAATTATCTCATGCATACTATCTGATCATAGTGCAGTGAAATTGGAAATTAATAACAGAATGCTGGCTCTACTTAGGCACATATTATTTGAAGTGCTAAAATCCAAAGTCTCCCCACCACATTTTTATCTGGCACTGACATTTCAAGTGCCTTTGGAGTTGCTGGTCACATGGTTCCTGTGACAGTTAATCTAAGCCATGAACTTGATGAGATTAAGAGACTCCTGAAGTGGTGACTGGACCTCACGGGCACTGTACTCAGGAGTGGATTCATCCTTGGATGTTCATAGTTTAAGGCGCTGTTAGGAGGTGGAGCCCACTGGAGCTGGGTTGCTGAGGATGTGTCTGGGTCAGGGGAGCGTCTCTTGCTGGTGTTCTTCCTCTGTGCTCTGCTTCCTTCTTCCTTTGAAGTGAGCAGCTTTGCTCTAACATGCCCTCCCATCATGATGTTTCTGCCTTGGAGCCAGTCAACCTCTGAGACAATAAGCCAAATTGAACTTCCCCTCTTTTAATTTATGTGTGTCAATATTTCTGTCTCAACAATGGGAAAGCTGTCAGGGTGGCTCAGTCATTTGCACAGCAGCCTGGGTCCATTGCACATTACTATGTTTGGGTATGGTTTGATCTCCAAGGGTTCATGTGCCATCAACTGTGTTCCTAGTGTAGCAGTGATAAGGTAGTGAAACCTTAAGAGTTGGAACCTGGTGGAAAGTAGTTAGAATGGGGAACCTCACATTTAGGAATACATTAACACTGTCCTACAAGAGTAGGTCAGGTTTCATGGGAACTGATTAGTCTCCACAAGAATGAGTCATCACAATTGAGAGTAATCCAGTCCCTGAATTGTTTTGTTGTAATGTTCCCACTTTTGTTATACTACCCATCATGAACACTTCACCTGAGCCAAGTAGGTACTTGCACAATGCTCTTGAGTATCCAGAGCAATGAACTAATACAGTCACTATGAACTACCCAGCCTGAGGAATTTTTCTTATATCAGCACAAAACAAACTAAGATACCAGAAGTTACCTGGGATGTCTTCTTGTACTTGAAATCAAGAGAGATATCAAATGCTACTAGAGTCATATTAAATGATTTGGATATTAATTTGACCTGGCCAAACATGAGACAAATTTTAACATAAAAACACACTACACAATGCTAGGGACTAAAGTAGGAAGATTGGGAACACTAGGCCAGCAAAAGTAAGTAGGCAGAGTGGTACATGCCTATAATCCCATCTATAGGGAAAACAGATATAAAAGGATTGTAAGTTTGAGGACAGCCTGGGCATTTTAGCAAGGCTGCCTCAAAATTTTTTCTAAAATTTGAGAATATAACTGTGGAGTGAAATTCTTGCTTAGCATGCATGAGACCTTTTTTCTAGTCCCCAGTAGTGCATCATCATCATCATCATAGTAATAATAATAATAGTAGTAGTAATGATAATAATATTAGTTATTATTATTACTACAATTCTATGGGCAAAATACATTATATATATGGAAATCTATTAGTTTGTGGTGTTTCTAAAATAGCCAAACTCTGATGTCTTCTAGAAGTTGTTACAGCACTAATACAGTATTGTAAAAATTAGTCCAGGGGCTGGGGATATAGCTCAGTGGAATAAGCGCTTGCCTAGCAAGTGCAGGGTCCTGAGTTCGATCCCCAGTACCGCAAAAAAAAAAAAAAAGGTAAAAAAAAAATTAGTCCATAAGGAATAAATAAATAAGCATTCATTTGCTTTTTTATACATATAGTATTCCAGGGTAAACAAATAACAAAGGCAGCTAATTTTTGTTAAAAAAATTCTTATGACTAGAATTCCCAGAAGTAAGTACAAGGAGATTTATGGATTCAGGAAGTCACGTTGAGCAAGGCACATGGTTAGGCACAGAGGCTTGAAGCTTTGGAGAGCAATGTAGCTTGAGGTCATGTATTCAGAAGTCCTTCAGGATACAGTACATGATGAAGGCTTTGGGAATGTGAGAGACTACAGTAGGGGACAGAAGGAGAGCCAAGGGCACCACCGGCCATACCGTGAACAGGAGAGGTAGAAGGGAACCATTCAGGAGAGCTGAACTGAATAGCCAGAGATAGAGATACACAAGGAGAAACCCAGAAATACAGCAGTGCTGCAGAAGCCTGGCGAGTTCCTGAAAGAATGAAAGAAAGGAGGGATTCAAACAGCTATAAAATATTGTAAAGATGCCGATGGTAGTGGAAAGTTCAGTAGTGTGAAATTTGCAACAACCAGGGTGGCAACGGGAACCTCCAGTTGAAATGGAGGGCAGAATTACAAACTTTATTTCAGTACATTAAGGGATAAATCTAAGAGGAAAAGTTTTGTGGGTAAGAATGGAACAGTGGTCTTAGAGTCATGTAAACTCCATGAGAAGTTTGAAAATTTCAGCGTTCCTTCCACAGAAGGTCTGTTAGCTGTGCCTTACCTCTCATACCTTGACAGTGTTGAGAATGTAGCCTTTATTTTTATTGCTGCCTCACCGCATCCTTATTAAGGGGCACAAACTGTGTCAAGAAGGCCACATTCGGCCCCACTCTTGTTTCCATAAGTACATTTTCTCGGATCACAATCATACCCATTGTCTCCCATTCTTCTAGGGTTGCATTATCCCTACAACAGCACAACTGAGCAGATGTGATAGAACTCTGAAGACCCAGGAAGCAGAAAATATTTCCTATGTGGCCTTTCTTGGATGAAACGTGCCACTCCCTGTTCTAGGTTGTTGCCTTCTAGCACATAGTCCAAAGAGCATGTCACTCAGTCCACTGGGCCTACATGCCAGCCAGAAGAAGGAAAATTAGGAGGTGAGGAAACACTCTTGTCCTGTCAGAGAAGGACAAGAAATTGTGTGGAAATTGTGTGAATGTCTTCTATGTGCATATTTAGAACTCGATCTCATGACCACTCTCTGCTGCAAAGGAGACTAGGTAATGTGATCTCTCTGGGCAACATGTCCTCAGCTAAAATCTGGAAAACCAAAAGCTGGAGAATAGATGTCGGAGTCGATGAACAGTTTCTACTGCTTATCCTATTCTATTTGATAACCAAGTGTAAATTACTGGATAGGCAGCTACTCAAGACACTTAAAAAGTGTTAGGCAGAATCCAGTTTTCCAGTGCAAGTAATGTGAAATGGATCTATTTCTATAGGTGGGTTCAGTAAAAATTAAAATTTAAATTCAGAAAGCAAAGACTAAGGATAATGGTTGGAGATAGAAAGTCATGAAGAGGTCAGCATTTTCCCACATTTGATATGTTGGAAGTGAGGTGCCCCAAGAGAACTGGGGTGGTGGGTGTGAGTAATCATCTAATAATGACCCTAATGACTAAGGTCTTTGCCACGCATTTGGAAAATAGAACTAGGTTGGGGGACATTTACCACTTCCTGGTCTCATAGAAACATGGAGCACAGAGCTGAGTAAGTGAAAGCAGAAAGAAGAGCATATTTGGAGAAAAACCAGTAACATCTGTCCCTGAGGCTGGCTTTCTGTCTCTCTCGTTCTCTCTCTCTTCCCTCATTCTCTCTCTCTCTCTCTTCCTTCCTTCCTTCCTTCCTTCCTTCCTTCCTTCCTTCCTTCCTTCCTCCCTCCCTCCCTCTCTCTCTCTCTTTCTTTCTTTCTTTCTTTTCCTCTTTCCCTCTTTCTTCCTTATTTCCTTCCTTCCTTCTTTCCTTTTGGTTTATTGAGATAGTGTCTTGGCATGTAGCTCAGGCGGACCTGGAACTCACAGTGATCCTCCTGCTTTGACCTCCCCAGTGCTGGAATTACAGGCATGTATTACCACACTCAGGGAGTCAGCCTTCTTACTAGTTCCAAAAGCAGAGCCTGAGTACTGAGCTGAGGTTGGGGACCTAGGGGCTGTGGGCAGGTAGTTAATACTGTTTTTTCACTCAGACCTTATATTTAGATATAGTCCATGAACATTTATTATTTGCACCTGTCCCAAATCCATGTCCTTTTCCCTGGATATGTATCCACTGCCCCAGCAGAACTCCCTCTTCCTACTCAGCTCACCCACCTCTCATGGAGCCTTGGATCTATTCTCTCGACATCAAATTACTACTTTCCTTTACTTCACTATATAAGCAGGAGATAGTTATGAGTGTACCTTAATTGGGATCAAGTGAATGCAACAAATCATTTTATGCAGCTCTGAGAAGAAAGCACGTACTTGTTGCCACTGGTCTTGATCTTAGGA
>PVLD010026768.1:0-21722 GCA_004027595.1 Dinomys branickii
CAGTATTGCTTGTACTATTTTTGTGCTACTTGTTTATATGTTTTTATTCTTTTAAAAATAAAAAATAATTTTTAAAAAGATAGATTCTGTATCATTCATAATATCTTTATCAAACATTAAAAATTCTCTTTAAAATAAAAAATTAAATAAAGGAAAGGGAATTAGATAGGTAGATAGATAGATGACAGATAGATAATAGGTAAGCTAATTGTACTACTAACTGGTTTATTGAAAGGAACAGTTAATGCTTAATTATTTGATCAATCTTGTATACCCATATCTGGTAATCTGAGCAACTACTTGGAAGATAACAGTATGTAATATAACAACCATTATTAATTTCCTATCATCTTGTTTTAAAATTCTGTATCATTTTTATTGTTTTTTGTTGTTTTGTTATTTTTGTTTTTCTATTTACTTGAAAATTTAAATTTTTTTTTTAAAGATAGTGTGACCTCTTACAAAATAGATATAGCAATGGGATGGAAAAGATTTTAGAAATAGTTTCACATGCTTTATGACTTTTATACACACATATACCCCAAAAGCCAGTCAACACTTACCCTCAATCTCTCTACTTTATGCAACATTTTCACCTGAAAACCCTGAACCCTAACTGATTTGGAACTTGGTATGCTTTTAACAGCAGTTCTCAATCGTGGCTACAATAGTCACCAGTGGAACTTCAAATATTATTGACATGTATGCCTCATTTCTAGACAGGCTGACAGAGGTGGAACTGGAACCCCAGAAATTTGCATTTTTAAAACAGCTCCTCATTGATTTTAGTGTGATGAGAGCTATTGCTATGCAAGATGGCCCATCTTCCTATCTTCCCCCTTGGCTTCTCCATCTGCCCCGTAGAAGGAACCGACTACCGTCAAAGCCTGAGGCACATGTGAGGCAGGTAGTACAGAAAAGATGGCAATTTCACATGTTTACACAAACCTGTTTTATAATCTGAGTTCTCCACGATTAAATATGAATTGTATCTTTTGCCCTCAACTTGTAAACATTTGTGGTAGAAAAGTAGAAGTTGTGGGATTGACAATTGAGTGCCAGGACTGTACTAGATCCAACAGGACATAAGCATTAGTAATACTGTTTCATCATGTTATAATCAAGCGTGTCAGGTGCTTTAAATTTATAAGTAAGAAAATAAACAGGTGAAGTGTACATTTCCTGAGAACAACAGAGGAAAACGTTGTGACGTATGATAAATTTTAGAACTGAGAGACTAGTGTTAATCATGAAGCAAACTAAAACTTTTCCTACATAATATAAGTAGTATTTTCACTTGTAAGAGCTATTGATCTTTTGTTTTTTGCTTGTTCCTTTCTATAAATTATGTTGTTTTAATTTTAAATACATCTACTATAAAACAACATTATGTGCCCAAGAAGTGAAAGAAATAACAGCATCTGTTTGGAAATAAATTTAATTGAAGTGAAGAAATAATATAATTCTATGGTTATTTGACCTCATCAGCATCTTAAAAATGAGAATTACTTGAAATTAGTTTAACAATATATGCAAATTATCCTTTACAATAGGAGAAAAAGACACAAATTGTAGATTGTATATTTTTGTCCATATCACTATTAAAAATAACATAAATTTAGTTATATTTAGTTACTATAATAGGATAAATGTTATATCTTGAATTAATCTAATTTTGAGTACCTCTTTTTGTAAACTAAATATTTTCAAAACTTTGTAAGTATAATTAAAATAGATTATATTTCTATATTATATTTAATATATTAGTTTCTATGTTATATTGGATATTATATTTCTGCTTAAAATAGAAATCAGACATTGTCACTGTTGCTATGACATATTTTTTCTAATATGTGACTATGCTTTTCTTAATATGAAAATATAAAATATTTTGTTTTATAATTTCTCTCTGACTACAATATGTTGCTATGACATATTTTTTCTAATATGTGACTATGCTTTTCTTAATATGAAAATATAAAATATTTTGTTTTATAATTTCTCTCTGACTACAATACTTAGAGATTAACACACTGTGTAGAGCTTTAATGTGACATTCAGATCCAGGACTAGTGTGATTATGGTGTTAACCTTTGTAAGGCTCAGAATGACAATAGCTGTTGATATCCAGAGATGGGTGAGTTAAACCTCACCATTTGGGGGCAGCTACCTATCAAGCCTCGAAAATAAAGTGCAATGTTCATGAGAATTTCCACAAAAGCAGCTCTCATAACTATAGACCATTTGTGTACAGTTTCTACAACAACACTCAGCACCAGGGCGGCCACCCACAGTGCTGCCCTCCGCCATGAATTTTGTCAGATTCTTATAGTTTTCATTCTTCATGACTGGATATTAAATAATGTGCACACCCAAAGGCAATTCAAACAAGAGTAAGTAATTTAGGATTTCCTTAAAACAAATGAAACCTCTATTAAGGTCTATGGAATTCTCAATTTACTTTAAAAACTGAGGTTAAAATAACATAAGACCACAAAATAAGCAAAGTCCTGTCTTGTCAAACTTTTTATTTCAACATTTACCACTATCTGATAGACTGCGAGCTCAATGAGTTTTTACTGGATTGAATGTAAAGTGAGATAATTTCCTTGATTTGTCTATTTCTTTAAGCAAATCCTCAGGGAAATATAATAAAAATTTTACAACTGATTATGAAGCATTGTCGGGGACCACAAGTTGTAAATTCAGTCTAGCGGATGTCCAAGGCTGTCCTTGTCCGACCCTGTGAGCCAGACTGGAACAAGGAAACTCTCTGGCCCAGCCTAAGGAGGCTGTGATGCCCTCAGGGCAAGATAAACCCTGCTGAGGACGATGAGGCGCTTGGGGAGTCTACGGTGTCCTTATTGCTCCCAGTCTTGTCCTTGTGGGAATGCTCTGTTCTTCTTACTAACCCACTATAGTGGCCATTACCCTTCCTGGAAACACTCACTGCTCTTCGCCCACTGTCCTTGACACAGACACAATCAACAGATACGAAGCTCTGGCTGCCTCCTGGCCTTTATTCCTCAGGAGCAGCGGGTCATCCCAGATCCCCACTACAACCATTTTCTCATTCTGGCTTTTTTCTCTGGCCGTGAGCCAGAACACCTGGCAGGAGATTGGGGTCCACTGCCGGGATCTCCAATAAAGCATCATCTTTAACAATTTTGGAAATTATTTTTAAAATTCAAAAGCATAATACAGTTTGAAACAACCAATTATCAATATAACATATATAGTATTAAAATATTGATAGAACAAGGTATTTTTCTCTTCTATATTTCTGTTAGAAATAATATAAATTTAGTCATATTGTTATCCTTGCAGTGCTAAAAAGAAGAGAATTGCAGAGGGAAAAAAAGGTTTTTTTCAGAATGTCCTACAAATTTTCCACTTAGATTTCAATTTTTATTTTTTCCATAAGAAATATGATCTGTCATGGAGAAAGCAAAATTTTACTGACACTGCATTAAGTAATTGCTGTATTATAATAAAAATGAAACCAGGGAGTGTACATGCATATAATAACATTGTACATAGTTACGGATTAATTTAAATTCTTGTAATTATATTGTATGATCCCTGTGTTGAAAAATCCTTTCTACAAAAATACACCAGAGGGGAATATTTAGCAGCTGTATATTTAAGCAGTCAGCAGCAACCGGAAGAAACAGCATTATATATTTATGTGTCCTAAGAAATCACGATGAGACAAAGCTATGAAAAAGATTGATTTTGCATCTCCTACAGAGTGCTCATGTGTGTTTGCATGTGTGTGTGTATGTGTGTATGAATATCTACCCTTAATATCAGACGTACCCTCAACAAACTTTTAAGTGTGGAATAAAGCGTCACTAGGTATTAGCACAACACTCTCTAGAACTTTCTCATCTTGTGGAACTGAAATTTTATGCACATTGGATAATTGTCCAAACCTCCTTCTATCTTCAAATTCTTATCAGAAATAAAGTAATTAAATAGGTAATACTCCTACAGTCCTCATCCTTAAGAGCATGCCTGGTGATCTGTCCAGTTCTAAGAACCCCTTTTAAGGAAGGCAATGATATGAGTGTTCTTTGTCTTAAGTAACCTGAGTTTTCACAGATAAGATTGGAGCACCCATTCATGAATTCATGAAAAATTCAGAACCAGATCCCTTCTTCTGATGAGGTGCTTGCTTTCTGTGCTAAGCCAATTACACACGGGGTATTTATGTCCACAGTGCTCAGTCCTGCATATATTCTCTCCTGAATAGTGAGGGAAAAAAAATTTATCTAACAAAGACACTTGTTCTTTTTTGGACAGTCTGAAAGTCATTTAAGATATGGGGAAAATGCTTCCCTGTTGCAAGTTTTACCATAAAACAATAAGCTTGACCTCCCATCATCAAAGATCTTTAATTAATTAACTTTTAAAACTTTATAGCAGTAGTTGCTGCTTGGCTATGGTGTCCAGTGGGTCCATGGATGGCTGTACATGGGAAGGAGCCACACATCATCCCACCACCTCTTTGTGAGTCACGTGTTCTTGAGACATCTGGAATTAGTTCTCTATCAACAGGATTGCAAATTGATGAACAGTATTTCCTGGCATTTGGGGGCTCCTTCTACTGGATCGTTTTCCCATACTCAGGAAATGAGAAAGTACAAAAAATTATATAATGGATGCTAAGAGTTTTCCACTGTGTTTACTCTACAAGAAAGAAGTACACAAAGCTTCCCTGAGGAAAAATAATTGGCCCCTTTGATCCAGCTCGGAGGGTGAGTAAAGACTTCTCCAAAGATGTGAGCTGAGCTCAAAGAGTGAGTCAAGATTAACTTGGTGCTCAGACAAGGGAAAGGCATTCCCAATGAAGGAAACAGCCTGAAAAAACCTTCTGGGTCAGAGGGAAGAGAGCAACCAGATGACACTGCTATGAGTTTGGCATGGCTGGAGAAAGAGGCAGATGTGAGAGGTAGGAAAGGCCTTAGGGATAGAGAACATATTAGAGCTTTCAGTGATAAACAGTCTGCTGTGGCACATGTGCCACAGGTTTGCCACCACTGGATGATGCAAGATTTCAGAGACATGTTATACATTATTATCATCCCTAAGTGTATGAAATGAAAAGACTTTGAAAGATTTTACAAAAGGAAACTATAATTTTAAACCTAAGTTATGAAAGTCTATAATCCAAGCACTGAGGAGGCTGAGACGGGAGGTTTGCCATGAGTTCAAGGCCAACCTGGACTACACAGTGAGTTCGAGAGTAGCCTGGACTACACAGCAAGACCTTGTCTCAAAAAAGTATGAAAGATAATGTTTAATGAAGGCTGAAGGGGGTTGATATGGGACCTAGTCCTGTTTTCTATAAAACAAATTAGGGTACTTGGACCAAGGTATTAGAGACAGAGAAGAAAGAACAGATTTGAGAGGTGAACAAAATTCTTTCAGCATGTTAGATATGGAAGAATGGGAAGGGGCCAGTAAGACACAGGCCATCGTTCCTGGCAGGCCTGGGGAGATCTCACAACGTTCTTTCCAACCTACCACTCATCTCATGTCCTGCCACCACCACCTCTGCACCCCGCGCGCCATTCACTATGGTCTGCCCAGTGCCCCTGACCATGCAGCACTCTCACAGATACGTTTTTCTCTTAGTAAAATGTTCTATATATTTTGCTCAGCCTTCACTAGCTCAAAATTGTCTCTTCTAAGTATCATTGTTCCATCAGATTTATGTGCACTTAGTTATGCTCTAGGATAGTTGTCCATTGTAGTTTTCATATGCTTTACCACAGGGAACAGACAGAATTGTGTCTCCACACCCCTCCAATTTATAGTTTGAAGCACTAATCTCCGTGCCATAAAATATGACTGATTCTATTATAAAGCCTTTAAGGAGATAATTACAGTTAAAAGAGGCTGTAAGTGTGGAACGATAATCTAGTGTGTCCATATAGCCTGAGGAATGAAGAGCAGGGGGCACCAGCACAAGGGGAAGACATCTGCGGACATAGCAACAGATTCCCAGAGAGAGCCAAGGAGAAGTTCAGGGACAACCATACACACGGGCATCTCGATCTTCAAGTTCTAGCCTCTAGAACCATGAGAAGACAACTTTCTACTCTCTAAGCCATCCAGTCTATGGTATTTTGTTAGGGCAACCCTACAAGACTAATATATAACATTATATGTACCTCTCCTTTTTCATATAAACTATGAATCAAAAAAGGTCACTTGGTTTCTAGATTTATTTTTATTGTCTGGTACAGAACCTATGTGAATAAATAAATGAAAATTATAACTTATCTTTACCTTCTCGTCTATCTTCAAGAGCTGATTCCCCCTGACAGGAGTTCAGGTGACAAATTTCCAAGTGCCTCCTGTCCATCTCATTGGCTTTCAGAACTTCATTTCAGATTGAATTTACCTGTAACTAATTTAGCATCTTTACCTCCACAATGAGCTTTGCTTAATTCTTGTCCCCTTATACCTAAGTTCAAAATAGTAGCTTCATTTCCCAGATCCATCTTTCAGAAGGGGGGATTTCTGCACAATATCCCTCCAAAGTGTAAACTTCCTCTTCTCTTTCATTACTTCTCTGAAGTTGTCTATGCATACTATTGCAATGGTTCTATAGATTAGATATTAAAACATGGTCTATTGATACATAGCTATTAATTGATAGTAAACAACAGAATTGCAGAGAGATAAGATGAATTATGAATAGTAATGAAAACTTAAGCTCATGAATGGGAAGAGAATTGAGGAATACGAATGAACATATATTGGCTATATTTATCAATGACGAAGATGTGACCCTGTCAAAATAAATTTCACACTTCTGAGTGGTGACTATACATCAGCAAGATTACAACTCTATACTGAAGCATTTTTGTGTTATCTGAGACTTGGGTACCTTGGGAATTGTTCCTAAACTCCTGTCCAACACAAATCTATTTCCATTCCGTTGATCATTTTGTTTTTCATACAGTAACGAGAGGACAGTATTAAACTAAGAGTACACATCTCATGGAATCATACTGAGATTTGTTGTTGCTACTGAGCAAAAAAATGACATTTGAAGGATTATTGTTGAAATCGATTTATTAATTGGTGGAACATTTGACTTGATAATAAAGTAATAGTAGAAATTAATACCAATATGGGTGATTATGAGTGTCATAAAATTTTATTCTGAGGTTGAACATGAGCTCTAAATTCATGGAAAATAACAGAAAATCACTTCCTTTCATTCAACATATTGCCAATCAAGCAATGTAAGCCATCTGTTAGGTTTCAGTTTTCAACTTGTCTTAACCTCAGACAGTTTTTTTGTTTGTTTGTTTTAAGGTCCCAGTTCCAACTTCAGGAATAGGCAAGAGATTTTGAATGGGCCATTTAATAAAAGAAAAATTGTTGTTATGTTAAGTGGTTTCCATTTTTTGAGCTGTTTGTAAGCACATTTCCATATCTAATGTCTTAGATAGGCAATAGACAACTGAGTTTATTTTTGAAGCCACACAGTGTTTAATTTTTAACTGTTGCTCATCTTCTTTCTTCCATCTGCGTCTTAGATGACTTGTGTATGCATGTCTGTGTGTATTTAAACTGTGAAAGACAAAGTGCAGCTGCTGTTTTTTAAAAAAAACATAGTTGAAAGCTCAATTGTACAAGTGCTTTAATTTAAGGAAACATCTAATTTGGGGTTCAAGTGTACTTTTATCTAAAGTAGCAAATTAACTGTAGGCTATATAAGCACAGATATATTTATTTTGATGATTTCTTCTCCAGCCACTGTCCTTCCAGCTTTGATATATTAAAAGTATACTAACTGATACCCTATCTCATGTTCCCCTGTTTGGTTAAAGTTTACCTGCACTATTTCAATGTGGGAGGATTGAAGTGTTACAGGAGACAGTGACTTGCTTCAGCTTCATTCTTTTACCATTATATTTTTATTTTCCCTAAACAATATTTTCTAGGAAAAGAAAATAATTGATGACCTGTACCAATTAGATGAAAAGGTAATACTCATAAATTATATTTCCTGGCCTGAGATGTTCACTTGAAATCAGATAAAAATGTATGCAAGGACTGTTAGTTGAAGATAAACTACAAGATTAGGCAAGTATTTGAGTTATTTTTTGGTTGTAAAAAATGTTTTAGAGATGATTTGTTACACTTTAACCTTTAGAAATGAGTCACTGAATATTTCCACTGTTACACTAAGAATTACTTCTTTACCTCCTAACTAAAGCATTAAAGTTTTTCATGGACTTCTGGGAATACAGCAAATGGTGAACAGCAGAGAAACAGCCTCTCCTAAATTAGGAATCCAGACACTGGCACATAGCAACATGAGGAAGCAAAGGATAAGGGAAGTTGGTCTCTGGAACCCAGTAAGGATATGAAGCAAGAATTAGAGCCCAGGAGAATGAAGAAAGAAAGCTCAAAGAGGAAGAAGGGAGTGGCAGTTGACCCTTTCTACCTGAGCCTGGATTCACTGTGTGGGACAGACACTTTGAGCCTGCAGAGACATGGTAACTACTGGCCACTCCAAAGTCCTCCATGGTGAAATGCACCAGTGGACACTGCAGAGTGCGGTGAGTGATGAGTTATTTATACACTCCCCATGGGAGGGCCACTGGCCAGTAACCATTTGGGAAAGGGGCCAGCAGAAGTCAGAATTCAGAACAACTGAGGGGTTGACTCCTGCTAGCAGCTCCAAGTGTCAGGGGAAGGCTCAGCCAGCTTCAAGCTGGCAGGAGGTCGGGGAGCCAGTCCAAGCTGTCAGAAATCTGATTCCAGGCTGGCAGGGAACCAAGTAGAAGGGAGCAAAGAGCTGAGCTCCCCCTGCAAGGCGTCGTTCAGAGTGCCGTGGGTTGAAAAATTAGGGTCCCAGCCTCAGAACCAGAAGCCAGAAGCAGTCAGAACTTCAGTGGAACTAAAGGCCCGGGTTTACTGGGACCGTCTACCGCCACCCTAATTCTATAGCTGGCTTGCCGAGATCAGGCAACATGGATATGGGTGCCATCTGCCTCCTCTATAAACCAGTGACAAGATAAACACCTGAAGTGAACATCTTCTTCTGTTATTCTTCCTTTTTTGTTGTTTTCTTTTTATGTTATTTTATTTATTTTCTATTTTTCTTGCTTGTTTATTGTTGCTATATGAGAACATTGCTTCTAGTTTTTTGTTTGTTTTCTTCTGTTCTTCTTTCTGTTTCTTTCTTCTTTTTTTCCTTCCTGTCTTCACCAGTTCCCAAAGCTTGTGTAACTTTCTTTTATCCTCCAGTTTTCCTTCTAATCCTTTCTCTTCTTCTATTTCTCTATTTTGTTTCCCAAACTACTTTTAAATTTTCTCCCTGAAGGTAAAATCACCATATTGAGGAGATATTTACTGTATACAATTTTCTGGTTTGTTTTAGATTTGATTATATAACTAAATCCTGCCCATATGGTTAAAGATAGAAAATTAATAGTTATCACAGTTTGTCACTTTCTACGGTGTGTTTGATGCTACTGTTATTACTGATCATACTACTTAAGCCAAGGTGGCATAACTGTTCTAACCAGCTGTTCTTCCTTATATACCAAGACTAAGATAGCCTGAGAATCACATATTATAGCCCAGTGCCAAAGACCAGAGACCAGGCCAAATAGAGAGTAACTTCTATCTTCAAAAAATTAAAGAGGCAGGACATTCAACAGAATCAAAAACCAAAAGCTAGCTGTACCTCAAAGAATCTCTGAAAAGCAATCATTTCCAAAGGGTCATACTAGCAATAAAGATACTTACCATAACCAATTTATAAGCTTCAATGCAAAAATTAAACTGAAAAAACATAGAAAATGAGAAGGTATAGATGCAAGATGCAACCTTAGACTTATAGCTTGTCAAAAGCAAACCCAGGGGGCAATGATGTGGAATAATTTTAAAGCAACCCACCTGGGTTCTCTGAAGTAGTAACAGTGTAAGTAACAAAGTAAATGAATGAGGCTCTAGGAAAAAATCAAATCAGAAATAATTTCTCAGATAACCTCAGAGATGATAGCCACAATGATTGACAAGATTAATAACTCTAGTGAAGATACAGATAAAAGAATACAGGAACTTAGGAAAAATGATGGATTCCATGAATGCCCAAAATAGAGAAGAAATGTAATCCATGAAACAGATTCAGATATCCAAGAGATTAAAAAATTCTATTGAAAATATAGGGTAAAGAATGAGCCAATGTGAGGACAGAATATCAGATATAGGAGACAGAATTGCAGTTAGTGATCATGAAAAGAAAGACTTCTTAAAAATAGCAGTGTGCCACAAAAAATCAATCTAACACTTGCTAGATGATGCAAAGAAGAACACTGTAAGATTGATCATAGTCAATGAAAACTGCTAGAGATAGTGCAAATGACATAAGAAAAAACCCTGCTCATACATACACATGTAATGGCAGAAAACTTTCCAAGCTTAAGGAAAAGAAATTTTATACACAATACGTGAGGCATATAGAACTCCAATTAACCATGATCCAAAAACTCTATCCCAAGGCATATAACAGTAATGATCCCAGAAATTTAATAGAAGAACAGAATATTAAAAGCTGTTAGAAACAAATCGCTTATAAAGGTAAGCCCATCTTAATTACAAAATACTTCTTCTCAAAACAAACCCTTGAGTAAAAGACATCTTGGAGTGAAATATTACAAGTCCTGAAAGAAAACAACCTCCAACTCAGATTGATGTACCTCAAAAAGCTGTCTTTTACAATTCATGCAGAACTAAGATACTTTGATGACAAAGAACTCCTGAGGAAATCCACGAATGCAAAATCAGCGCTCCTGAATATTTGGATGGATAGTCTAGAAAGAGATGATAAAGACTATGACTCCAGGCACCCCAGCAGAATGAGACCACCAGGCAAGTCTAGCAACTAAATGGAGGGGAAAGGAAATCAACATGACATAGGGCAATAACATGACAAGGGTAAATCAATATCTATAAATTATATCAATTTAAATGGCCTCAGTGCATCAACCAAAAGAAACAGACTGGCACAATGCAACAAGCAACAAGATCCAACAATGTGCTGCATACGTGAAACATATTTAACTCTAAAAGAAATTCAAAAACTGAAAGTCAAAGGATGGAAAACAATACTCCATGTGATAGGAACCCAGGGAGAAAAAGAGGTAGCTATTCTATTTGCAGAAAATATAAATCTCAAGGAATGGCTGGTGAAAGAGACAAAGAAGGTCTCAATACCCTTGTTAGGGGAAAACTACGAGAGGAAGAGATAGTAATCATAAATATATATGAGCTGGGGATATAGCTCATTAGCATAAGCACCTGCCAAGCAAGCACAAGGTCCTGAGTTTGATCCCCAATACTGCAAAAAACATTTAAATAAATAAATAAATATGCAACAAATATTAGTGCACCCAATGATATGAAATCAATATTAATGGACATGAAAAATCAAATAAACACTAAAAACAATTGTGTTGAGGAATTGCAATACCCAACTGTCACAAATAGATCAACCAGACAAAAAAATCAACAAAGATATATCAAAACTGTGAACAAATGGATTCAGTATATGTCTACAGAGCATTATACCCCACACCATCAGAATACACTTTCTCCACAGCTGTCCATAAGATGTTATCCAAAATATACCACATCCTAGCTCATTTAACATGATTAGGTAAATGCAAAGGAATTGAAATTATCCCATGCATATTATCAGACCATACTGTGAGGAAACTGAAAATCAATGGCAAAAGAATACACAAAGACTTCAAAAAACCCATAGAAATAAAACACTCTCCTGGATGACAAATGGATTATAGCTGAAATTAAAGAAGAAACCAGAAAATTTCCACATGTAAACTCTAATTCCAGTACAACATGTTGAGACTTATGGGAACCAATGAAAGCAGTCCTATAAGGGAAATTTATAGCAGTGAATACCCACATCAGATACACAGAATGAGCTCAAATAAATAACCAAATCTTGAACATCATGCTCCTAGAAAAAGAAGAAGTCAAGTTCAAACCTTGTCCAAAGGAGAAAATTAAAAAGATTAGAGAAGAAATTAGTGTGATTGAGACTAATAAAACAATACGAAAAAAGTGAATCAGAGTTGATGCTTTGAATGGTTAAATAAAATGGACAAACCTTTAGTCAACCTTATGCAAAAAAGGAAAGAAAAGACTCAGATCTATGCTATTAGGAATGAAAAGGCTGAAATTACATATTGTGCAGAAATCCAGATGATCATCAATACCTACTTCAAGAACTTTTATTCTAATAGATGGAAAACATGGAAGGAGTGAATGGGTCTCTAGATACATATGAATTACCTAAGAGGAACTAAGAAGATGTAAAGTTCTAAATAATCAAATATCAGTCAATGAAATTGATGATGTAATTAAAAACCTACTAATTAAAAGAGCCCATTTCTTCATGGATACACTGCTGAATTCTACAATAAATCTAGAGAGACGTAATGCTCCTACTTCTCAAATCTTTTAATGAAACTGAAAGAGAAGCAATTCTCCCAAATTCATTACAGAAAGCAAACATTATGCTAATATCAAAACCAGGGAAGGATACAACCAAAAAGACCTGCAGGCCAATTTTCCTAATGAGCATAAATGTAAAACTTCTCAATAAGATACTCTCAGTGTGAATCAACCTCTTTAACAAAGTGAAAAGGAAGCAATCGTCCCAAACTCATTCCTAGAAATCAATCCTTACCCTGATACCTACACCAGAGAAGGACCCAACCAAAACAGAGAACTGGGGCTGGGGATATAGCTCAGCAGCACAGCACCTGCCTAGCAAGTGAGAGGCCATGAGTTCAATTTCTTGTACCAAAAACAAAAGAAAAAAAAACACAAAACAGAGGACTATAGGCCAACCTCCCTGCAAAAATCCTTAAAAAGATACTGGCAAACAATGCAACAAATCATCAAAAAGATTATACACCACGCCTGCTATGGTTTGTGTCTGCATGTCCCCCCGAATCCTCATGCAATTATGGGTGGCTTTTAGAGTTTATGACTGATCCATGATCCAATGCTGGGATTATGGGTATGAGAGCTATACCCACCCTAGGGCAGATAGTTCACTGGGATTATGGGTGTGAGAGCTACACCTGCCCTAGGTTTATTCTTTCATATGTAAGGGAGAAAAACAGGCTGCTGGCCACCATTCCTCCTTTTTTGCTCTTGCTGTTTTTGTTGTGTACCTCCGCCATGAACTGCTGCCCTCTGCCATGTGCGACTGTGCCTCAGAACCAGCCAAATATGGACTGAAACCTCCAAAAACTGTAAGCTAAATACACCTTTCCTTCCTTCATTTTGGGTGTTGGGTATTTTGTCTCAGCAATGAGAAAAAAGTAACCAAAACAATGCCCAAGTAGAATTCATCCCAGGGATGCAGGGATGGTTCAACAAACAGAAATCATGAAATGTAATACACCATGTCAACAGAGCTAAAGACAAAAATCACATGTATATCTCAATGGATGCAGAAAAGACATTTGACAAAGTCCAACACTCATTCATGATTAAAAAACTACAGGGGCTGGGGATATAGCTCAGTGGAATAAGCGCTTGCCTAGCAAGTGCGATCCCCAGTACCGCAAAAAAAAAAAAAAAAAAAAAAACTACAGAAAATTGGAATAGATGGCATTCATCTCAATCTGAAAAGAGCCTTCTATTACAAACCAACAACCAAAATCATACTAAATGATCAAAAATGGAAAGTTTTCTCTCTAAAATCAGAAACAAGACAAGGTTGCCCACTATTGAAAGTATTCAATATAGTTCTGGGGACATTAGTCAGAGCAATTAAATAAGAGAAAGAAATTAAAGAAAAGGATAGGAAAGGAAGAAGTTAAATTATCATTACTTGCAGGTATTATCATTATTACATGGTACACTACATAGAAGACCCCAAAAATTCCACCAGAAGACTCCCAGATTTAACTACGAAGTTCAGTAGCATAGCTGGATACAAATTCAACATTCAAAAGCAGTAGCTTTCCTGCACACAAATGACAAATTCACTGAGGGAAAAATGAGGGACACAACACTTTCACAATAGCATCCAAAAAAATAAATTACTTAGGAATCAACCTTAAAAAGGAACCAAAACATACCTGAAAATCGATGAACAGATTAGAAGATGCAGAAACAACTCCAAACACACTCAAGTACCCTGTCTTTGACAAAGGGACCAAACACAGCTTCTTAAATAAATGGAACTGGAAAAATTGGTTTTCTACATAGAATAAAATAGACCCATGTCTCTCACCATGCACTAAACTGAAGTCAAAATAAACCAAAGATCTAGATATTAAAACAGAAACGCTAAATCTACTGGTAGAATGAATACATGGAAGACAAGGGTGTAGGCAAAGACTTTAGGAACAAAATCTCTATTGCATACAAAATATCACAAAGAATCAACAAATGGAATCTCATCTTATTAAAAAGCTTTTGCACAGCAGCAGAAAACACCGAGTAAAGAGATAACCCACAGAATGGTAAAAACAATTGCCAGCTGTTCTTCAGACAAAGGACTAATACCTAGAACATATAAAAAACTAACAAAACAAAACAAAACAAAACTCCTCATATTTAAAGACCTAATTCAGGTATCGGTACTTGAAATGAAAAGACATTTCTCAGATGAAGTAGAAACAGCAAATAAGTATATGAAAAAATGTTTGTTTAACATCACTGGTCATTTGAGAGATGTAAATTACAATCACATTCTATCTCACAACCGGAAAGAATGGCTATTATCAAGAAATCAACCAATAGCAAATGTTGGCAGGGCTGAAGGGAAATGAGGAGGCTTCTCCACTGTTGATGGAAGTGTAGACTGGTGCAACCACTGTAGAAATCAGCGTGGAGACAAAAATCTAAAACGTAGATGTTTCATTTGACTCAGCTAATTGCCGTCTTGGTATCTTCCTGAAAGAATTAAAAGTATCATATCACAGCAACATGTGTACAGACATGTTTACAGCAGCACCATTTATAATAGCTAATTCTTGGACACAGCCCAAATGTCCATCAACTGCTGAATTGATAAAGATTATGTAGGATTTTTTTTATACAATGGAGTATGACTCTGCTATAAAGAAGGATAAACTTGAGACATTTCTAGGTAAGTGGATGCACCTTGAGACCATACCGTTAAGTGAAATCAATCAGACACACATGTTCAAATGTATGGTTTCTCTGGGAAACTGAAAGCATAAATAAGGGCCCAAACTGATAATAGATATTGTAAAATAAGAAGAAAATGTTCAAATGGGAAGGGAAACTGGGTGGGAGGCAGGAGAAAAGGGAGGAGGGGAAAATGAAAAGAGAGAAGGAAAACGGAAACAAAGCTTTTACAAGTAAGGAGGGGAAGAGGGAGAGATTGGGAAAAGTAGAAGAATCAGGATATATTATGTACAGGAACAGATTCTATACAATGAATGTTATCATTATGTATATGTAAAATGTACCAATAAAGTTAATTAATTAAAAAATAGAGGTCTGGGGATGTAGCTCAGTGGCACAATGTCTGCCTGGCAAGCAATTCCCACTACCAAAACAATAAATGAATACATAAATTTTTAAAAATAAAGATGGATTATTAAAAAGATAAAGGTTTTCAGTAATAATTTCATATATCGGAACGCTATTTCCTTAGCCTCTGAGACTGCAAATTTGAGATCATCTTGTCAATTCCATTTCATCTGCTACCTTTTACTTATTTATTGGTACCTGCGGCACATCAGCATATACATTGGGCACACATGTTTAAATAGACCTTGTCAACACACTGAAAAGAAGAATATATAAATTAACTTTAAGAGTATACTCCAACATGCTATTTTATCAGACTAAAGATTCCATTTTTTATCAGTAGCTCTACAGTCTGATTTGCTAAGCCATTGACAATATAGGCAGCACGAGGTCAGGATTCACAGAGATTTCCTGAATTACATGAACATCCTGACACATTTATTAATAACTATGCACCCTGAGAAAAAGGAATGCAATTTTTGCAATATGTTCTTTGTAGCATGAACAAGTAAAAAGATTTTTAAAAACCCAAGTGGTACAAGCAGCAGGCCTTCTGCAGTAAGAATGGATTCATACGTGCCCAAAATTTAGACCAGTTTGAATAGCATCACCATGTGATAATCCCTGCTACTCCATCTTTAAACATCCCTCAAAAGACTGGAAAATGTTTGTATAAGATCTGATAATTTCTCCTTTCATAATCACTGATTTGACAGTGAGAATTTTTACACACTAATAAAAAACAATTTATATTAAGTAATACACCATTAAGAACAGCCTAGCTTGGTAAAAAGTAAATTATAAACTCTTTGTTGTCTTAAGTGATTGGAGAATTTGTCTTCTTAATTCAGAACACAAATTTTGAGGCTAAAATTAATATATGCTGTTGTGACTATTTCCAAATGAAATTAAACTGATATAAACTCTTCTGTGGATTTAAACTAAGTTTATAAAATCCAACCATTATCACAAATACATCTTACATTTGTCTTTCACAGGCCTGAAAGTCTAGCATCAGTTTCATTCAGGTGGTTTTGCCAGCTTTCAGTGGAATTTTTAATTTCCTGGATGTCTGTTTGAATCTGTTTCATGCATTCTAGTTCTTTCTTATATTGTTCATTCAAGGTTTCCATGAATTTTCTATGCTTCTATATTTTCTTATCAGTATCTTCTTTGGATGTGCTGAGTAATTCTTTCATTAACTGTTGTCCTTTTCTCTTTTTTTCTTTTTTTGCCTGAGAGATTATTTCTGATCTGATATCTTCTATGGCATGATGGAGTTGTTTCTTTACTTCAGTTGCTATGATTTCAAAAATGTCAGGTGTGTGACCTCCAGACTTTTCTGTGTTGTTGTCTCCTGGACTTGTTCTGGTTGGAATAGAGGTCTGAGATTGCATTTTACTCCTTTCTTTTGTCATTTTTGAAGTTGTAGAGGTTTTCTGGAGCTCAGCCTCACTCTCCCCATGGTATGAGTGTGATGGGGTGAGGATCTGAAGGTCACTAGTGCTCAGCGTGGCTCCTGCACTGGTATGCAGAGGCAAGGTGCAGTTGCAGATGCTCCCAAAGATTTCTGGCACTCAGCTGGCTTCTAAGCTAGTGGAGGAGGGGCAGGAGAGGCTCACTGGGGTTCCTGAAGCTGTCCCGGATTCAGCCCAGTTTCCACAAGGTTCAGGGGGGTACAAACTTCAGACATTGCCCAGGACCCAGCCCAGTGACTACACCGGTGGGGAAGGGGGAAGGGCAGAGTCACTGAGGCTGCTGACACTGTCTGGGGTTCACTGAGAGAGAAATTAAGGAAACCATATCTTTCAAATTAGCATCCAAAAAACTGAAACACTTAGGAATCAATCTAATAATGGAAGTAAAAGATCTATACAGTGAAAATTATAGTATTCTTTTAAAAAAGATATCAAAGAGGATTTCAGAAAATGGAAGATATCCCTTCCTCATGGATAGGAAGAACTAACATTGTGAAAATGGCCATACTCTCAAAGTTGTTGTAAAATGATTCAATGCAATCCTAATTAAAATACCATTAGTATACCTCACAGATCTAGAGAAAACATTTCGAAAATTCTTGTGGAACCAGAAGAGGCCTAGAATAGCAAAAGCAATCCTAGGCAACAAAGGAAAGGCAGGAGGCATCACAATTCCTGACTTGAAATTATACTACAAAGCTACTGTGATAAAATCAGCATGGTACTGGCAACAAAAACAGACCTGAAAATAAATGTGGTATTTTTATACAACGGAGTATTACTAAGCTATAAAAAAGATAAGCTCGAGACATTTTTAGGTAAATAAAGGCAACTAGAGACCATATTCTGAGTGAAATAAATTGGACCCATATGTGTAAACATCACATTGTCTCCCTGATGTGAGAACCTTAAAGAGTAAATAAAACCCAAAACATACAATCAATAATGTGCAAGGGAAAGAAATTGATCAAAGAAAGGAACAACTGGGATGAGGTAAAGAAGAAAAAGAACAAAAGAACTAAGGCAAAAAACAATATATATATATAGAAGACAGCTAGGATACCTGTACTGCTGATGTCTTGGGGTTTATTGAAGGGAACAGTTAATGATTAAAATTTTTTATATTTTGACCAATTTTGCATGCTTATATCTGGTAATTTGAGCTACTGATTTGAAGACAAGATGCAATAGAACAACCACTGCTGAATTCCTACCATCTTATCTAGTGAAACTCAGTATCATTTCCAATTTTTTTAAGACTTATGTTTTTATTCTCTTTAATTGTTTGAAAAATCTTCCCTTCTTACCCCTGGTAATCTGAGGAATGTAGCTGAAGATAGCAATATGAAATAGGACGACCACTGCTAATTTCTATCATTTTGTTTTGAAACCCTGTATCAGTTTTAATGTTCTTGCTTTGTTTTATGTCTGTGATATTGGCATTTGCTATTGTTCTCTTTTTTACTACTCTCTTTGAAATAAAAAATGGAAAAAATAAAAAGTTCTGCAAATTGTATTAATTTAATTATTATTATGGAATGAACTCATTATGATTAGTTTTTTTATCTTAAAGAGAACAAAAAATAAAAATGACACAAATTGCATAACAAGATGATAGAAAATTAACAATGGTAATTATATTGCATATTGTTATCTTCAAAGTAATTACTCAGATTACCAGAGAGAGATATGCAAAATTGATCAAACAATATAAGCACTGTTTCTTTAAATGAACTAATAGAAATTAGTAGTGCAATTATCTTAGCAATTGTGTATATATATATATTTTTTTCCCTTCCTTCTTTTCACCTTTCCCCATCCCAGTTGTTCTTTCCCTTTGAGCAGTCTCCTTCCTTTTCAAAGCATCTATTGGATAGTTGTGTTTTAAAATGTAATATACAGTACCTGGTTGTCAAGTGCAAGGTCCTGAGTTCAATGCCAGTATTAAAAAATAAACTTAAAAAAATGGAATATAGGCAAAAATTTTACTGAGATAAACCATACTTAAAGAAAATTTTAAAATTGTAGAATTCTGAAAGAATAAATAAAACTACATAATATGACAATACAGATCAAATAAGCCTTATACAGTATTAAATATTTTCTATTAAAATTTTGAAAAAAAGAATGATAATGTGCAGAGTTTTAACCAAAATGCTAACATTATTTTTATTAGCCTCTCATTAATTTTGTAGGTATTATCTTTATAACTATTCAAATGTTACTGTAAAAACTCCAATAAAGTAATAGTCTCCAGTGTAGACACTTATTTGCATAACTAAGTTTTTCCAAATTTCTGGTATTCAAATACAAATACTGTCTGAAACAATAGTGGAGAAAAATATTTTAAATGACATTCTTTTAAATCTTATTTTGTAAAAGATATTCACAAACATTGCTATTATTCAGTGAAGTCCAGACGATTAACAGCTGAAACAAATAATTTTAAAAGAGAAAAGACTTTTAGTTTGAGTAATTATAAAAAATTGCTAATTTCTTACCTCTATGTATGTAAAAAAATGACTACATGTATTATTCATGAAGGTTATGAAAAACATATTCTGTGCAGCAGCTAAAATCTATCTTTGTTCTTAGTGATCAAATTTCACTATCTAGTTAGACTCAATTTACCAACTTGTCAATATTTCAACCTTTTTTTCATTGTGAAGGTTTTTATATTCACTTTATATAGCTAGATCTTCTGTTTACAATTTATACAACACTAGATACTACTCAAAATGCTTTACATATGACCCTGATATATTTTGAAGTAAATCCAATCATGATGAGTATTGCTTTCCAGTTTCATTCTTTAACTAAGGTTCAGAAGAAATAAGGAGCTCGCCCATATTCTCACAATAAGCGGTGAAGCCGCAATTCAAGTTCAGGTTTTTGACTTAACTGTCACAGTACAATTAACCATTACATCATAATACCATCTACAGTTTTACAAAGATTTCAGATGCCTTGAATTTATTTTATTTGCTATCGCTTTCAATTCACTTCTTCAGCATATAACTTATAAAGAAAGTAAAAAGCGAGACTTCCGGGAAGATGGTGACCAGGTGAGCGGCAAAGGAGCGATCCTCCTTGGTAAACACCACCAGCTCGAGACAGACTTGGCGAGCGTGAATGCCGGGACCTCGGCTGGGAAGATCAAACTGAACGTGTTTCTCTGAGCTGCCGGGGGAGATGCGGTAGGGCGGCCCAAACTGCCGTGGCGAGACGCGGGAAAGCCCCAAACTCTGGGAGCCGGAGACGCTCCGCGCGGGGAGGGGGCTTGGCTGGGTCCAAGCGCCCTGGGGGCACAGCCAGCTCGGTCCCTCCCGCCTCCCGAGACGGCGCAGCTTTCCGGCGACTCCCGACGGAGATCGGCTTTTTAGGAGCGGTAACGCCCGGCAGTCTCACATTTCGCGTGCATCGGGCAGGCGGCGCAGCCTAGACCCTCGGCAGCCTGCGGTCCGTGACCAGGGCGGCGCAAGCAGCATAGGAGCGGAGCATCCCGCTCCCTCCCCCAGACCCGGAGAGCGCGAGGAAACAAGTGGCTGCAAGCGGCGGATCGCGAGCATAGCACAAAAAACTGGCACCTTGGAACCTTCCTGCCTGCAGGGACTCCGAAAATGGGTGAGCTATCTGCGATCGCGAACAGATCACCGAGTGGGGGAGGAGATCCATCCCTATACCTGCAGGGAACCCCGGGAGGGTGGGGGAGCGGTCTTACACACCTCACCCAGGTCTCTCGCTAGGGAGTAGCTAACCAACATCTGTACAGCCTTTTAAGCGGAACTCTCAGCAGAAAGCTTAAGGGACATTCCCCCAAAGAAAAGTCATTGGAGCAGCCTCTGCAGCAGACCTTTGCCTGCTGAACTGCCTGGGGAATCTATTGCTCAACATTTTGAATCTGATACCCTAAAAAGGGAAGACAGAAGAACAAATCTCAGCAGAAAGCTTAAGGGACATTCTCCCAAAGAGAAAGAATCATTGGAGCAGCCTTTGCAGCAGACCTCCGCCTGCTGAACTGCCTCTGGAATTTATAGCTCCACATTTTGAATCTGATACCCAAAAATGGGAAAACAGAGGAGCAAAACGCAGTCTCAAAACCCAACCCCACCCAGAACAAGTTTTGAATGTGAAGATACAGGGGAACCAGGAAGCCTCACAATTTCAAGATATGAAACGATTGCATCCGAAATTAAACAACTCCAACAGGCCATGAAAGAGCTTAAAGCAGAAATAACCCACATACCCACAATGATTTCTCAGATAAAAAACGAGCTGAAAACAATGATGGAAGAAATGGTCCATTCACACAGATGAGAAATAGACAAAAGTTTAGAAGAAAATAGGAAACAAATGTAAACCTTACGAGAGCAATTCAGGAATGAATTACCAATAACGAAACAGGTCCAAAGAGAATGCCAGGATTGGAAAACTAACGTTGAAAGCATGAAAAACCGTTTAAATGAAACCGAAGATAGAATCTCAGAACTTGAAGACAGCATGGCAGCTTATGAGCATGAAAGGAAGAATCTCATGATATCATCAAAGACACAAGAAAAGTCGATCCAACAGCTGCAAGATGAGGCAAAACGTAACAATATTCGAATTATAGGAGTGTGTGAAACAGCAGGAGATCTCACAAACGATATAAAAGGAATA
>PVLD010026769.1:0-21721 GCA_004027595.1 Dinomys branickii
ACATGTGCAGGCAACATATTGTATCACTGGTGTAAGAACCTGAGCGTGGGAATATAAACTAAGAGACATGAAGGAAATCTGTTCTAAAACAAAGAACAGATGGGATGAGGGAAAGGAGAAAAGAAAGAGACAAAAGTGTATGTATGTATATATGAATATACATATATGCAGGAGGGCTAACATGGTTCTACTATTGTATTATATCACTTAATGCTAAGGAATAATCGATGACGGGTTATTTGATCAATCTTGTATGTCTGTATGTGTTATCCTGAACACACACTTCGAAGATACCATTATGCAAAGCAGCAACTATTGGTGTTTTTTGTTGTTGTTGTTGTTGTTTGCCTGTTTTGTTTTTTGTCTTTGGATTTTTGGTTTTTGTGTTTTTTCTGTTGTTGAGAGAATTAATTGTCTGACTAATTTTGCATGTCTGTATATGGGTTCATATATTTACACTTCGAAGATATCAATGGATAAAGCAATAACCACTGTTGAGACCATGTCACCTTGTCTATAGATTAGTTATGATTGTACTATTTTTTATGCTAATTGGTGTCTATTTGTTAATATGTTTTTGTACTTTTTTTTAATAAAAAAATAAAAATAAAAATAAAAAGTTAGCTTTTGTATCTGCTTAATACTATAACATCTCTAACTTGGTCATGGATAGTTCAAAAGTTCTCAGAGTTGACGTTTTCTTTTTCTTATATTTTCAAACAAGGGGGCCTTTTCCTTCTAAAAAGAATCAGATGTACTTGGAGATATTGGTAATCATTAGAGTAATGATTACAAAACATTGTGTTACCACTATCATGGGCAAAAACCATTTATCAGCATGGATCATGTGTTCAGTGTGAACCACAATAAATGTGCATTTTTTTTCCCTGTACTTCCTTTTGGCAAGTCTTTAGATTTTAATAAGAGACTGTCATTTTTTTAATCCAGTAGAAATTCTGATGAAGTTTATAATTTTTTCATTAGAATAAAGAAAAATATAGAACATGCAACTCATCTAAAGAATGTTTCTCATAATATGGGATTTTGTTTATTTGGTAACCCTAAATTGGTTATATGGGCGTACAGCTCAGCTGTTCCATTCATTGCAACTGTGTTTACATAAGGAGCAACATATCTATTTTAACTTTTCAGGACATCTTTAAGTTTAACATAATAGTCTAATGTAAAACAAAATTTAGTTAACTCAAGAATTTTAAACATAGACAGTGTTTGTTTTCAGAGAAGGAATTTGTCTTAGTTACTTTGCTCAATACTGTGACAAAATACCCAATACCCAAAGTTAAGGAGAAAAGGTTTATTTGGCTCACATTTGTAGAGGTGTTAGTCCATAGTCAGCTGGCGCCAAGGCAGGTGGCATGGCAGACGGGAGGTAGCAAAACAAGCAAGGGGCAAGACAAGCCTCTTTCTGTCCCTTGTTGTATCCAGACTACCAGGATTAGGGTGGCACCAAACCAGTCAGTGGACTTAGTCATCATCCACTCTTAATCCTAGCATTGTACCATGAATCAGTCACCCTCTGATCCAGCCACCTCTGAAAAAGCTCCACCTATGGATTGCATGAGGCTTTAGGGGGACATCTACTAAAGTTTAAGATTTTAAGGCATGAGGGTGGGGGATATAGCCAAGTGGAATAAGCGCCTGCCTGGCAAGTGCAAGGTCCTGAGTTTGATCCCTGGTACTGCAAAAAAAAAAAAAAAAAAAATCATTAAAAAAAGATTTTAAGGCCTGTAGTGAAGTGAAACAAACTCTTAAAGCTGTTGGGAAATGTACCAATGTCAGCCTACAGTAGGTATTTCTATCTGTATCATATAGTTACAAAGATGCCCTCCTCCACAGTACTATGGATTGAACCCGAGGCCTTCACACAAAGCTACACCTATAGCCCTATTTTAACTTAATATTTATGTATTTACTTAGAGACATGGTCTTACCATGAAGCCCTATCAGCCTTGAACTCATAATCCTACTATCTTAACCTCCCAAGAGTGGGACCTACAGGCATGTGCCACTGTTTGGCTTTGAAGCCAGTTTTTAAACCCTGAGTACTGTGATTTTTAAGGTTAAGATATATTATATTGTTTCTAGTCACTTATGTTTTTGGGTAAGTTAGTTCATTCCGCTAATATGGTACTTATTGAACACATTATTTATTCATAGATTTTTTTTTTTTTTTTTTTTTTTGGTCTTTTTGAGGCAGGGTCTCAGTATGCAGTTCAGGCTGGCCTTAAGCTCACTTTGTAGCCCAGGCTGGTCTTGAATTTGCAACGATCCTCCTGCCTCAGCCTCCCCAGTGCTGGGATTACAGGCATGTGCCGTTGCACCCAGCTGAGCACATTATTTAATCTTTGATAACCCCAAAAAAGAATCCAGTTCTTATCACTAAGGAGTACATTGTGAAGTTTAGAAAACAAATACATGGAGGGACTTAAAACCACAGCTTTAAAGGTTTGTCCTCTTTAAATATGATAAAGCCAATTTTAAATTAAAATGGAATAAAAGACATAATAGGAAGGTGTTATGTGACACAGACAGTTGGAAAATTTGCCTTAGCGGGTTGAGAGTAGATACATACTGAAGTTTGGGAAACCCCCTTAGAAGGGTGTCTTGCTTTTGAGAGGCTGGGGGTGCTGAGCTTCCCAGGGGCCGGTTACTGGTCCCTGGGGGAGCAGAGTGCTGTGAAGTGGGAAGGCAGCAGCCCTGAGAGGAGGAGGAGGCTGGGACCCTCCCGGTGCAGGAGGCTGCGCAGAGGCCGGAAGGCGGGGCAGCACCGCAGGTGGGAGAGAGGCGTGGAGAAGGGCGAGGTGCAGCTGGAGAGGGGGTCCTCGCCTCCTGGTCCTGAAAAGTCTCGGGGACCGTGATGAGGAGACTTCAGCTTGATGACAAACCATTGAGATTTAAGAAAAGTGATGTGGTCGCATTTTTGTCTTAAATAGATCACTTTGCCAGCTGTGTGGAGGATGGATTTGAGGGAGACAAGACTGGAGGCAGTAGTCCAGGTGAGAGACAGTGGGGCTCTGAACAAGGCGTGAAAATGGAAACAGGGAAGTGGGAGTAGACAGGAAATGACATAAAACCCCACGTTCAAGGGTTTTTCCCATCAAATGTGATGAAACCAGTTTTAAATTAAAATTGAACAGAGAGAAACGTAATAAAAAAATGTTACATGACAGGCAGTTGGACAGTTTGCTGTGCCAGATGGCCACTAAAAACAGTCTCAAGGATCAAGAAAATCACTACTGGAAGAGCAGGGGGTGGGGGTGCTTGTGTAACTGACCTGGGCTGTGGAGAACAGGTGCTCTTTAAGATGGTGTCGAGGTTACCTGTGTAGGAAAAATAAATACAGAGACTGTAAAACCCTGAAAAAACAGGTCTTTCAAGTCTTCAACCACTGCACATAGAGAAACTCAGTGAATCTCCATTTATGGTTGTGTTTTCTAGGACTTGGATTAAATTATCAACATTTTACCAAAATCTGCCCAGGAAAAGCAATTGGAGTTAGGAAAAAAGTTACTAAAACAGTGAAAGTTGTAAGTCATTGTAACATAAAAAAGTACTTTGGAGTGTCGAGGATATTCTGTACTAGTCATGTTCTTCCACTTCCCAGATAATTTTAGGATTGTTTGCCAGAGGCACTATGTAATTTTTATATATAAATAGAGGGTCTGGATTTACAAAATACTTAAAAAATTTAACCATTTCTTGTTCTACAACAAAATGCCCTATGCGTTTTATAAAGTTAGTAGTCTTTAAATTTGTTTGTAAAAATCTGTGCCTTTGCTACTAATTTATGTCTGATTTTAGTAAATGCATATAAATTAGAGCTAAACTCTTGTTTTGTGGTCTTTTCACTATTTTGTTGTATTTTTGACAAATAAATGGCAGCCTTCTGCCTAGGAGATGCTCCTTCATGACTGCATAAACTGTACAGTTCTGTCCCACTTTGGACAGTGGAGACTGTCCGCTGAAACACTGTGTGTACTGACTCCTTCCCCTTTTGTCTTTCAGAAGCTTTGCACCGCCCCTACGGCTGTGACGGTGAATCCCAGGCACTGCATGAAGCCATCAGGTGGAGCTCCAAGGAGAACCTACTCGGAGCCACTGAGAGTGACCCTAACCTCTTCGTTGCACTTTATGATTTTGTAGCAAGTGGTGATAATACACTCAGTATCACTAAAGGTGAGGCTTCTGTGTAGCATTCTCTCACTTTGTAGTTTTCCAGTGGTTAAGAAATAAAAGAGGCCTGTTTTGGTTTCTGCCACTGACTGAAGTTAATCGGGTAACTTGTGCATAGACGCTTATGTTTCATTCTTTTTTACCTTGTATAGGATACTGCCCTATAAAGTGTAACTACTTTTTAGGCTTTATTACAGACAAAATGAGCTAAAGCACCTTAGAAAAAAATCCCTATTCTCAGAATTCTGTACTATATATAATATGCTAGCATTCATCTACCACTAAGGTAAGACTTACTATATATCTATTCTAACTGAACTATGTATAAGATGAGTCAAAGTGCCAGATCCCAGTGCCACTCATAAGTGCTTGTGTAGACTGACTGTCTATATGAGAATTGTTCATTACCAAGTCCATAGTGAGATTAAGAATTTGCACCCAAAATGTAGTCCAACTATATCATTAAGCACACAATTATTTTGTTCAGTAAACATTTTCAGTATGACTTTCTGTGTAAAGATAGTAGTCCAATGTTTACATTCTGGCACAAAACTTTTATCTCATTGTGGACCAGCTTTGAGTGGCACAGGCCTAGTGATCTAAATGTTTACTGTTTTTATTTCTAAGTATTAATGAAAGAAATAGTAGAAAGGGTTTCTCTTGTAATAAGGAGTAGAGAATAATAGAGTAGTAGTTTATTTCAGTGGCAAATTCTTACAAAAGGAAATTCTAACACCATGACCAAGTAAAATCACCAATTTTTTTTGAATAAAGATGAAAAGAGTAGAAATTTCATGAGAAACAGGAAAACGGGTCATTCTCATTTTGCACATGGATTGGACAATACATAAGGTTAAGAACAGGTTTCAGGTGGTAACGGTTGTATCAAATCAAGGAGACAGGCGTAAGGAACCTATTACCCTTTATTTATTTATTTTTTATTTATTTATTTTTTGTCTTTTTGAGACAGGGTCTCACTGTGCAGTTCAGGCCAGCCATTGAGCTCACTTTGTAGCCCAGGCTGGGCTCGAACTCACTACGATCCTCCTGCCCCAGCCTCCCAAGTGCTGGGATTACAGGCATGTGCCACCATGCCCGGCTACCATATTACCCTTTATGTAAAATTTTTATATACATCAACCTTTAATATCAGTCAGATTCATCAAAAGCAGAACTCCTTAACCTGAGTCTCTCAAACTGAGGTATAGGGATGTCCAAGTGAGTATGATTGCATGTATGCATGTGCTAGTTTCAAAGGCACAGGAAAAGTGAAACTACATTATGGTAGTTTAGAGGTAGGGTTGTGATAATATGTGTGTATATGTAGAGATTATGTTTATCAAATCAAAGGAAAACTTTACATAAAGTTTGAGGGTAAAACAAAGGGCCGCTGGGCGTGGCGGTGCACAGCTGAGACCCCAGCATGCCAGGGGCAGGAGGGCCGCTGGGAGCTCAAGGCCAGCCTGGGCTACATAGCAAAACCCTGTAAGTCTGCTATGTCACAGTTTCTTTAGACAACAGTTTTACCTTTGCTGAGACTTGAGTGAAAAAATTTGCAAAGCAGTGACTCAGAACATTCTTTGCTGGGTATAGTTTTCTTTTCAGTGCTACCCAAGATAGCCCAACCATCAAGAAAATAAAGAAAATCTGTTATTTCTCAGTTATCAGCTATAGCATCTACCAGTGTGCTGCTGAAGAACTGGGCTTCCCTTTATCTTGTGGCCAGGAGAGGTTTCTCTTAAAATCCACGAAATGCCAGATTTTTATGCTGGGTTCTTATTAATTTAAAGTGCTACCATGCTAAAGCTATTTTATAATTTTAAAAGACAAGAAAATATATTCTAAAATTAAAACAATTTGAAGATGATATTTTGCTTGATATAAAAAGAGAAATTCTGCTGGACACAGCGGTGCATGCCAGCAGCCTCAGGTCCTTTAAGAGGCTGAGGCAAGAAGACTGCACCAGGTCAGGCTGTCGAGGCCAGGCTGAGGCCCGCCTGGGCGACATGATGAGGTTTTGTCTTTAAAAAAAAAAGAAAATTCCTTTTAGGACTCCTCTGCCAAAACCCCCAACAGTTACCTCTTTACTAGCTATTGCCTTATTTCCATGGTAGTAAAAAATAAAAACTCCTGTAAATTAAAGTTCTCTTAATTGCCAAGAAGACAACACACAAAAACATAGGATATTTGACTATATTCTTATTATTGATCTAGAGGAAATGCTAGATGTCAGATATGCTGAGTTCATGTGCCCAGAAGTCAAAGAGTGAATTCTTAGGAGCACTGGAGGTTAAGAATAGGAAAATTTATTGGAGAAAAGGAATGGGGAATAGGAATAGCTCCTGGGAGGCAGGAGGGGTCCCAATGTGTTGCCAGCGAGCCCACCTTTTCAAGGAAGTTTTATAGAGCAAAATCATGCCGCAGGTACAACATGGGTCAAAATTATGATTAACCAGCAAGATTGCAAGTATAGTCCCTTAGGTCATATTGATGTAATGGTAGCAAGAACACATGAATGACATCCTTGGCCTTGCCTTTAGTCTTACAATTTTAGTCTTAGTCTTAGCAGTTTTAAGTCTTACTAGGTGAGAAGATGGCCCACCTCAAATGAGATAATGGGAAATCTCAAAAGGGTGATGCCAGTAACCCCAGACCTTTGTTCATCCCTTTAGGAAGAATGTAACTAGTCATTGTGACATTAATCTTCAGAAGCACTTCCAGGCATAGTCCTTTTGGATTCTCATCTTTTGCACTGACTTGCTTGTGGGCCCAGCCCTATCTGTCTGCTCACTATATTTCTACCTAACTTAGCTATCTATAATATTATGATAGCCCGTAATTATCAATTCTGTTTAAGGACATAGCAATATAAAAAAATACACTCACAAACTTAGTCTTCTAGTACTTATAGACTAATACAGAAAAGCTATAAAGCAACAGGTTTATTTTAGTTTTTCTAGTGAAGTTGCTTTTTCTTTTCTTTGAGTATAGTTGGTAAGAGTTTATACACATACACACACACACACTGTATACCACACATACTGCTGTCTGTATAGTGTATGTGTTTATATATACACATATGTATGTATGTACATATCTCCAAATGTCTCAGATGAGATAATCAAGGATGACAGAAAGGCCATGAGGAAAGGATAGCTGCCAAAATAATTATTTTGAGTTTTTCCTTGGTAGCCTTTGCTGGTAAAGGCTTTCTTTCTCTTTCTGACTCTGAGGAAATGCTATGAACTCCCATAGGAAAGTTTGCATCTCTTAGAGATAAGAGCCAAGGCACCACAAGGGTCCTTAGATTAGCATTTATGTATTACTAGTGATGTCTCTTTTCACCTTCCTTGTTTTGCTAAGAGCCTTCCAATCAGCCCACAAGTATAAGGGCAAAATGTATATTGAAGTCTAAACTTGATATTCACAACTTTAATAGAAAAACAAGGACATGGAAGTTGAAACAGAGATACACTAAGTGACTTTGGATTTGGACTCCAACTTCAGTCAGCTTCCCTTTCCACAAGCTAATTTTAGAGGAATGGGTGGGGAGTGACTCATTCCTCATGGAAAATTGGAAGGGAAAACACAACTATATTGGGAACTATAACTATTTTAAAACTGAGTCCTGGAAATGAGTGTTTTGGGAGTCCTCACTGCCCACCCCTTCTCCACTAAACACTTTTCTTGATGAAAACATTTCTTGAAGCTCTTTGGTCTGTGGTTTTGTTTATTTACAGTGACCGTTTTGTTGGCTGTTCCAAGGGATTTTTATTATTATTATTATTGGTTGTTTGAGACAAGGTCTCACCATGTAGTTCAGGTTGGCCTTGACTCACTGTGTAGCCTAGGCTGGCCTTAATCTTTCTGCCTGAACCTCCCAATTACAGGCATGCTGGGATTGCAGATGATGCCACCATGGCCTGCTCCAAGGGGCATTTAGAAGTATTTCACATATCTTATCACTAATCCTTGGCTATCGTTAACACTGAACCATAAAAGCTTTTCTTTTTTTTTTTTTTTGAGGCCAGGTCTTGCCATGTAGTTCAGGCTAGCTTTGAACTCACTTTGTTGCCCAGGCTGGCCTTGACCTCATGGCAATCATCCTACAGCAGTCTCCTAAGTGCTGGGATTACAGTTGTGAGCCACCATGTGTAGCCCCATATAAGCTATTTTGAGGGAAAGTGAATTTTACTTTTTTTGAACTACTGTTAATCTGACCATTTCAGTAATCTTTGCCATACAGTTTCCTGAGGACACTTCTTTAAAAACCAGTAAATGCCAGAAAGCCATTTCTGACTACGTTCATGTAGTTTAAAGCTACTAACTAAAGAGATCGATGAGGATGTAGTGAGCAGCCAATTTTTTTCATTGTTTAAAAAAATTGGAGCATATCCGCTGAGGGCCCCGTGGCTGCTCCGCTGCACGGCTGCTCTGCTCTGGGCCCCGCGGCTGCTCTGCTGTGGACCCCTCTGAGGGCGCCCCGCACACTGGACCTGCCCCCACCCATAGCACGGCAATGGGGCAGAGCCAGGCGGTCCGCTGTGAGCATAGGTGCTTTTCCACCTCCGACCATGGCGTTTGTATACACCCACGTATGCTATAGTATAGTCTGAGGTAGCTATATCTCTTCCCAAGTCGAGAGTCCAGGGGTATAGATAAACCCAGGAATACAGTTATTATCACAGGGAAGATGACTGATTGAGTGGTAGGGCAACAGAGATGAGGGTGGAGAAAATTGATCAAATGGGCCATCAACTGTGTAACTGAGTAACATGTGAAGGTAACAGTATGTAGGACAGCATCCAGAGCTAATTCTCTTCTATGTTCTCTATAATTTGTATTTCCTCAATCGTTTTTGTATTAACAGAAATGAAGATAACTTTGTTATGCAGCATCCAGTGCTGATTCCCTATTATCTTCTCTATAATTTGGTATTTCCTTTAATATTTGTGTGTTAACTAGTGTGAAGATGACATGATGTAATACAGCATCCAGTGCTAATTCCCTGCTATGTTCTGTATAATTTTGTATTTTTGATATTGTTTATGGCTTGTTCTGGTTCATATGTCTCCATTCTTTTGTCTGTAAAAAATAAAAATAAAATTCAAAAAAAATTGGAGCATAAAATCTTTGATTCAGTGAGTTTATAGTTTAACATTGCACTGCATCCGTTTGAAATAAAGTCTTAACATCTTTCCTTTCGTTCTGTGATGACTTCATGGCCAGGTGAAAAGCTGCGAGTCCTGGGTTACAACCAGAACGGTGAGTGGAGTGAAGTTCGCTCTAAGAACGGACAGGGTTGGGTGCCAAGCAACTACATCACGCCAGTGAATAGCCTGGAGAAACATTCCTGGTACCACGGACCGGTGTCCCGCAGTGCAGCGGAGTACCTGCTCAGCAGCCTCATCAATGGCAGCTTCCTGGTGCGAGAAAGCGAGAGCAGCCCGGGGCAGCTGTCCATCTCGCTCAGGTACGAGGGGCGTGTGTATCACTACAGGATCAACACCACCGCAGATGGCAAGGTAAGACCTGTCAGAAACCGCCTCTAGGTGTGGACTGGCCGCCCTCTAGAAACCGTACTCAGACTGACTAAAGTGGGCTGCAGATTCTAATGTCCAACATGAAATAAAGTATTTGCTTTGTCAGTTCAGGCTATTTGGCATGGTAGAGAGACTTTGTTCTTTTGAAAAACAGTACAGTAATTTACATTAAAAACAAATGTATTAATTTAAAGATAAGCTAGATTTGAAGATAGTGAGGGAAACTTGAATTGAGTTAGCTGTTCTCATCATCATTGGATCTAATCATTGAGATACACAATACATTGAGGTAGAATTTCTAAATTAACCTTATATAGTTGAAAATCAGGATGAGCTTTAATAGAAAGTTCACAGAATAAGAATTTAGACTTCTTGAGATTTGTGTTGATCATTAATTTATGTCCATATAAGTAGATCATTGAGTCATTTAGCCATGGTTGGGAAGACCAGCCATCTGAGAATGAACGTGTTACGATGGAACTGTTGTTTTTATAAGTTACAAAGCCTGAGCTTCTCTTCTATTGAACAGTAATTTAGGTTGAATCCTTTTCTTCCATTTTCCCCTCTGTGTGGTGTGCATTGTAGGCAGAAAGCATGGGCTTTGGAGCAAGCATTGCTTAATTTTGTGAACTTACATAAACCTCAGTTTCCCTATTATGAAATTCCACTTCCATAGAATTGTGTAGAGATTAAATGATATTATTTCTGTAAAACATAACTGCTGGTACAAAGTAGGACATAAGTAGATTGCTACTTCTTGTTCTCTTTTTGCACCATCATACATACTGACTCAAATAGAATCAGTAAGTCATAATGTAAGAGAGACTCAGCAGTTCCAACAGAAATAGTACGTATGTGTGCCAGAAGATGTGTATAGGAATGTTAATAGCAACAGGTACTCCAAATTGGAAACACCCAAATATCTAAGAATAGTAGAATAGATTAATAAATTGTGGTGTATTTGGCCGGGCATGGTGGTGCACACCTGTAACCCCAGCACTCATGAGGCTGAAGCAAGAGGATTGCTGCAAGTTCAAGGCCAGCCTGGGCTACAAAGTGAATTCAAGGCCAGCCTCATCTGTATAGTGAAACCCTGTCTCAAAAAGCCCCCCCCCATTGTGATGTATTCATAAAATGGATCCTCTAACAACAACAGAAATAAACATAGAGTTCTACCCAAACACCCACGGGAAGAACTATGACCAGCCAGTTGCCTGCTTTTAGAAATAAAATTTTGTTGGAATACAGTCATTTGTTTATGTATTAAATTTATGGCTTTCTATTACTGGGCAGAGCTGGGTAGTTGCAACAGAGACCTTATAGCTACAAGCTAATAATACTTGTCTTTTTACTCTTTATAGAAGGGTGTGCTGGCCCGTACTATAGATGAATCTCATACTGTATAAAAGGATTAATGATTGCCAGAGGGTTGGGATAGGAAGAGTGGGGGACTAATTGCTGATAAGCATGGTTTTCTTTCTGAGGTGATGAAAATATTTGGGAGTATAGACAGTGATGGTTGGACAGGTTTGTAAATGGGCTAAAAACCTGCTGAATTGTTCAGTTTAAAATGGTGAATTTTATGGTGTGTAAATTATATTGCAATAAAAGAAGTTGAATGAAAGAAAACCTCAAACAGTACATGTTGTTCTCACGTGCATATACTTAAAGCAAAGCTGATCTAAGATGTTAAAAATGGGCATAGAGGTTACCTTTGCAGGAGTAAAAGGCTGGTGGGGTGCAAGGGGTATCTGGGGTGCTGGTTGTGTTAAATCCTTGGCATGGATAATATTTACATACGGGGTTTATTTTTAAGCATCATCAGTTCTCCAGTTGTGAATTGTATACTTGCGTGTATACAATGAAACAAGTTTCTTTTTAAAAAGCACCCAAGTTTCCTTGGAAGATAAAGCTAAAAACTACTGTCTTACTTTTACTCTACTTACTGCTTACTACAAATCAACTATTTTGTTAATAACTCTGAAGTCCTTTTGTGGTTCTTTTTAAAAAATGGCCTAGATATTGAAAAAAACATTGTAATTAAATAAAAATTATAATTAAACAAAATTATAGTACCCTCCTCCTAACCACCCTCAAAATCTAAACCAGTGGTTAGTAATTTATGCCCTCTGCAAGATTCTCAGGTAATAGTTCATTTACCTTTGCAGTATACAGATCACTCTCACCTGCTTTAATCAGAACATCTTTCTACCTTTCTTATAAATTTGAATTTGTAGTCCTATTGCTAAGAAATTATTTAGAGAGCAGTGAATTTGATGATCTAGAGAGAAAAAGTGAAAGTTTTCCCCCCAAGTCTGAGTTAACTTAGGGAGAATAGGAAGAGTGGTTTAAATAAAATTATATAAACACCCTGGGAAGCTGAGGGAGGAGGACTGCGAATTCAAGCCCAGCCTGGGCAGCATGGCACCATAGCGAGACCCTGTCTCTAAATGAAAAGGGTAAGAGTTAAAAGGGGATGTAGTGAGAGCAGAGGCCTTCGGTTCACTCCCCAGAGTGGTGGGAGACAAACGCAAGTTCTGTGTTTCCCTTTGCCACCATCATTTGTTTCCTCGGTAGAGATAACCTCCTGTCTTTGTATCTTCATGTGAAATCAGGGCTTTGTTCTTTTCCTTTTTTTGAAAACTGCTAACCTCTTTTCAAGTTGCTTAGCCTTTTTTCCTTTTCTCATCAGGTATATGTGACTGCTGAGAGCCGCTTTAGCACCTTGGCAGAGCTTGTTCACCATCATTCCACAGTGGCTGATGGGCTGGTGACAACATTACACTACCCAGCACCCAAGTGCAATAAGCCAACAGTCTATGGTGTGTCCCCCATCCATGACAAATGGGAAATGGAGCGAACAGATATTACCATGAAGCACAAACTTGGGGGCGGTCAGTATGGAGAGGTTTATGTTGGTGTCTGGAAAAAATATAGCCTTACAGTTGCTGTGAAAACACTGAAGGTGGGTTGCTGAGAATTACAGTTTTCAGGCATCTTTGTGTGTGTGCTGAATCACTTGGAAATATCAGTCTGCCCTTTAACTTTGGGACTTTTCCACCCACTGGTGCCAAACATCAGCAAATTGTGATGATTAACCATAATGTATTTAGTGACATGGCAGGGGTAGATTATCACTGCAGTGCAGTGAAGCCTATGTGTGGGAAAGGTGTGTCTCTGGAGGCTGTCAGTGTAGATCTTACTGGGAGTTTAGAAGCAAATTATGTTACAAAGCAAAGTACGTTGTGCAGCTTCCTGAGAAGGACCCCTGCTGGACAGAAATCTTTATGCACGTCCAGGGGTCATAGGTGCTTTCTTACTGTATTTATCTTCCTGCCTCTTGCTCCTCCTGCTTTCATGCAGTTAGATCACTGCTTGTTCTTAAATTCACAGAAATCTTCTTGTTGACACTGCCCTGTCTTTTCTCTAAGCACCCTGGTATCAGATTACAGGGCTGTGCCAGGCTTCATTCCTTCCACTCTGGAGGCGTCCGGGGCTCTGCCACAGCTTCTGTTGCCTTGCAGCCTACGGGAATGGAAGATGCACAGGCAAGTGCTGGAAAGCCTGGCTGCACTAAGTAGGTTGACACAGTAGACAGTATCTCCTGGCAGACAAGGCCAGACCACATCACTGGAAGACAGAACCTAACCAAAGAGATCTTCATACCGACAACCAAGGTTCTTCACTCTGTTTAACCTAGCCCTCAGCACAAGAAAAGGACCATAAAAACACAAGGCAGCAAAATCCTCTAAAGACTCCCAGCTCTTTCAAAGCAGATCCAGGGAGCACAGATGGAAAGAAATCAAACCTCAAATCACTGAGCTGTACAAAATAATCAAAGAAGCTGCAAAGAAAAATCAGGAACTCAAGTTATCACCAAACAGATCACAGAACTAACAAATTGATCAATGTAGTTAAAGAAGAGTCACATAAAAAATTGGAAGAGCTAACCAAAACTATTTGATATACGCATGATAAGTTTCCTAAGGAAATAGACTTTGTGAAAAGATACCAGGGCTGGGGATATAGTTCAGTGGCACAGCTCCTGCCCAGCAGGCTCAAGGTCCTGAGTTCAAGTCCTGATACCAAAAAAAAGAAAAGGTACCAAAGGAATATCCTAGAGGAAAAAAAATTCTATTGAGTATAAGAATAGCAGAAATGACCTGTGTGAGGAAAGTGTCAGACCTCAAAGACAGATTGGAAGCACAGCACAGCACAGCACAGCACAGAGATACCTTAAACAACAACAACGAAGCAAGAAAAATTGATCCAATAGCTATTAGATGATACTAAGACAAACATAAGACTAATTGAAGTTAGAGAAAAATTAGAAGGCAGCACACATGGAGTAAAAAGCCTGCTTACAGAAATCATAGCAGAAAACAAAGCCTGGAGAAAGAACCCAACATACATGTAGTGAGGCATGTAGAACTCCAAATAATTATGAAGAGAAAAGAAGCTCCTCACAGCACATTATAGTCAAAAATCCCAGAAATTCAAAATGAAGACAGAATCTTAAACTCAGAGAAAGCCAACAAATCACTTATAAAGGTAAATCTGTTAGGAATAGAGCAGATTTTTTCAACAGAAACTTTAAAAGATAAGAGAGCTTAGAGTGAAGTGTTTCAAGCCCTAAAAGAAAACTTCAACTCAGACTAATATATCCTGCAAAACTGCCTCTCAAAATTGAGGGAGAAATAGATTGTAGCACCCTGACACTAGAAATCTATTCCAATAGAAACCACAGAAATTTTACATTCACCTGGACATAAACAACACACTCCTGAATACTCAGTGGAGCACACAGAAGAAATTAAGGAAAAAATTAAACAACGTCTAGAATCAAGCTGTAATGCCAGTGCAACATACCAGGATCTCTGGGCACAATGAAAGCAGTCCTAAGAGTGAAGTTTATTGTGGTGAATGCTCACATTAGGACAGGAAAGCAAGCTCCAGTAAACAACCTGATGATATACCTCACAGTACTAGAAAAATAAGAGCAGTCCAAACCCAAGCCCAGTACAGTGATGGGACTCAGAAAGATCAGAGTGCAAATTAATGAAATTGAGACTGAAAATACAATACAAAAATAATGAATTGAAGAGCTGGTTCTTTGAAAAACTAACCAAAATAGACAAACACTTAGCCAAACTTAAAAAAGAAGGAAAAAGATCCACATTAATAAATTAGAAGTGAATGGCTGAGTTTCATGGTGCATATCTGTAATCCCACCACTTGGAAGGCAGAGGTGGGAGGATCACCACAAGTTCAAGGCCAGCCTGGGCTACATCAGCAAGACCCTGTCTCCAAAACAAGAAAAAAAGACAAATCACAATGGAGGACGTGACCCCAATACAAAAGATCAGTAGTAAATGCTATGAAAAAATTATATTACAACAAAATGAATCTAAAGGAGTGAACAGATTGCTAAATACATAGGAATTACCAAACCTGAACCAGGAAGACATAAAACCCATGGAGACTCAAGTAACAGATAGTGAAGTTGAAGCAGCTAAGGACCCAGTGAATTCACCAGTGTATTCTAAAAAAACTTAAGGAAAGATAAAATGCCAATATGCTGCAGAACTCTTTAATGAAATTGAAAGGGAAGGAGTACTTCCAAACTCATTCCTGGAAGCTACCATTATCCTGATTCCAAAACCAGACAAAGACCCAACTGAAAAAGAAAACTACAGGCCAATACATAGATAAGAAAAAAAGTCTTTAACAGCATACTGGCAAGCAGAATGCAACAAATCACCAAAAAAATTGTACATTATGACCAAATAGGCTTTATCCCAGGGATGCAAGAATGGTTCAAAATATGCAAATCAATAAATGTAATACACCACATAAAAATAAGGGAAAAAATCACATGAGCATCTCAGTACTTGTAGGAAAGAAGTTATTTGCTAAATATTCTTTTTATTTTTAAAGCTGAAGTTGTAGGATTGTGAACTGATTCAAAAAATTAAGAAAGGGGCATATTCCTCCTTTTTTTCCTTTCTTACCTTATTATTTTTCTAGGAAGATACCATGGAAGTGGAGGAGTTCCTAAAAGAGGCTGCAGTGATGAAGGAAATCAAGCATCCTAATCTGGTCCAACTATTAGGTAAGGAAGCTGGAACCTTAGATTTCCTTAAAGATGTTTGTCCCTTAGCCCCTTGTTATCTTCAGATTCTCTTGAATTACAGTAGTGGAAACTCCAGGTTTAAGTTAGCTTCAATAAACAATTATCATGGGCTGAAGATGTACTTGAGTTGTAGGCCCTTTGCCTACATAAGTAACCCTCTTGGTTGGATCCCTACCACCACAAAAAGAACATTAAAAATCAGGGATAGAGTACTTACCAAGCATGCACAAGGCCATAGTTCATTCCACAGTACTGCCAAAAAAAAAGATTTTACTCAGCTCTGTTTCAAACATAAAAACTGTGACCTGTGTTGATTTCAATACCTAAAACTTCCCAGCTTGTGGTGATCCGCTCAGAGCAAAGCTCAGAACCATTTGTAACAGTACCAAGGTGCTCACCACCATGGCAGCATATGTACTAAAATGGTACTAAGACAAAAACTGCCACAAAACATTCGCAAAAAATACAGAGATTGTTTTATAATAGAAAAGAAGCAGATTAAAAATTGACCACACAAGGCTGGGGGTTTTAGCTCAGTGGCACAGCACCTGCCGGGCAAATGTGAGGTCTCGAGTTCAGTTCCTAGTACTCCCTCAAAAAAATTGTGACCACAGCCATTAGTTTACCCAAGCAAGCAGGAAATGCTGTTACTGGAATAGATCAATTAATATGTTCACTTCACAGTGAAACCTTTGACTAAGCCTTTTTCAGAATGGGCCACTTTCTTTGCCTATTGTCATTGGACCAAACTGTCTTAAAGGAAATGGCTTATTGTTGGTTCTTTATAAGGAACTGTCATATATGAGTGAAATCCTTGTCTACAGAAATAGTTAAGATCTCTTTATACGCATTACTATAGGCAGGGCTCCCAGGGGCTTCAACACATGCACAGCTCTTGTTACTTTCAGACAGTCATCATCAGCATGCAGCTGCGGAGGGGACTCACGGGTATGTACGACCTCTGGAAATTTCAGTATTCTGGGCACTTTACAGAATTAACACAGATGACTCTGCTTGTGCTCAAGCAGGCAAATACTCAAATGAATTCTTTGGAAATTCTTATGAATTTTTAGAGAACAGTGGAATAGAAGCAAAGAATCCCCTTGACCAACTCTTAGTTTTTACTATATTGTACGTCATTGTCAAAGAATGGAATGGTAAGAAGGGGATAAAAGAACTGCCAAACTAGACCTAAACATTGTCAGATTATTGTTGGCCAGAATGACTTGGAAGATTTGAACATACACCAATAAGACAAGTCCGCTGCCCCGCAGGTGTGTGCACCTTGGAGCCCCCGTTTTACATCGTGACTGAATACATGCCCTACGGGAATCTGCTGGACTATCTCCGAGAGTGCAGCCGTGAGGAGGTGACTGCAGTCGTACTGCTGTACATGGCCACTCAGATCTCTTCTGCCATGGAGTATTTAGAGAAGAAGAATTTTATCCATAGGTGTGTAAAACCTGATTATTGCCTAACTTACCGACTGCAAAGCCATCATGCTTGACATAAAGATGACGGGAAGAAAACTTTCTCCATAATTTCAGATGATTGAAGAAAACAATTTTCTATTTCTCAGGGCCTATTATAATGTTATTTCCAACTTGTAAACCACTTTTTCTGATGAAAGTATTAATGAGAGGCCTTTTTTATTCTCAGTGTAGGAAGGTGTCTCTATTTTGCCCAGCACTGCACCCAAGATGCTTTTGCTCCACCTGGTGGCTGGATTTTAAAAATAGCATTCTGTTTTAGTAAAACATTTCAATCCTTATAGGAAAGCATCCTTTGCTCCTCTATCACAATGTACTTATACAGAGAAACCCATTTTATAAGGCCCTTGTTATTCTGGCATCACATAACTTCCTCTTGATGAATATTCTATAAACAGTATAAATCGGTGGCTTTCTACCATGTTAGTGATTATCATAAAATGCCACATTTGTCAGTACTTATTAACTCCGCGTATAGCACAGAGTATTCGTGACCATGTTTCTTACCCACCGAGTGGACCCACCGTAGAGTTTTCTTTTCCACAGAGATCTTGCAGCACGTAACTGCCTAGTGGGAGAAAACCATGTGGTAAAGGTAGCTGACTTTGGCTTAAGTAGACTGATGACCGGAGATACCTACACTGCTCATGCTGGAGCCAAATTTCCCATTAAGTGGACAGCACCAGAGAGTCTTGCCTACAATACTTTCTCAATTAAATCAGATGTCTGGGGTAAGATTGTAAGGGAATTTTTCCTGTTTTCTTCTTTTCTTACCTCCTTCCCTTTCCTCCCTCCCCGGTACTGGTGACTGAGCTCAGGGTCTTCCCACTGAGCTGCATCATCACCCTTTGTTTGAGACAAGGTGTGCAGGCCAGGCTTGAATTGGAAATACTGTTGCCTTGGCCTCTCAGAGTGCTGGGATTTTAGGTGTGTGCCACCACACCCAGCTTACATTGTCTTTATAAATGTCGTAATGTATTTTGGGGGGTGGGCTTGAAGACAGTCTTACGATGTAGCTCTGGCTGGCCTCGAACTCACAGTGATCTTTTTGGCTCAGCCTCCTACGTGCTGGGATTACAGGTGTGTGCCACCCTGCCCAACTGTAAATCCCTTAATTCTCTGTAGCTTCCCTTTTATATGATGATCAAAAAAAATATTTTGGCTAAACCTAGTATCACATGTCTGTAGTCTCAGCTACTTGAGAAGCTGAAGCAGGAGGATTACTTGAGGCAACAAATTCAAGACCAGTCAGCAACATAGCAAGATCTAGTGTCAATAAAAAGTCTGTGCCTTTAAAGAGGTCACAGGCTAGATCCCAAATCAAATTACAGGTCTAATGATTCTTTTTCTGTAAAGCTCCCTACTTTTTACATTAGGTTTTATTTGCAAAGCACAGTAACACACAAAGCTGTTTTCCAAGAAAGTATTATGGTAATTTGTCTGTAACTGATCTTGTTTATACCAGTCTGAGAGGCAGAATGACTTAGTGTAAGATTACTAAACTGGACAAGTCAGGAAATTTGGGTTATGGGAAAGTAGAAATAGTTACAGGAGTCTAGTCTTTTTCTTTTTTGGTCTTTTTATACAGGGGCTCGCTATGCAGTTCAGGCCGGCCTCGAGCTCACTTTGTAGCCCAGGCTGGTCTTGAACTTCCAATGATCCTCTTGCCTCAGCCTCCCAAGTGCTGGGATTACAGGTGACTCATTTTATACTAGAAAGCAACTCAGAGATAATGGGATTGTGACAAAATCAAGCAAAATTTTGCTGTGAATTTTATCTGATTTTAAATGAGTTAGTTTTTTGTTTAACTCCTCGGATATTAGTTGACTTTGAAATCATAAAACTGTAATCCCAGGACTTGGGAGGGAGACTAAGGTAAGAGTTTAAGGTCATGAGTTTAAGGCCAGCCTGGGCTACCTAGTGAGTTCAAGGCCAACTGTACTATACAGAAAGACCTCTCTCAACAAGCAAAACCAACCAATCAAACAGAAGGTTGTGAAACTCAGCTGGGTGTGATGACACTCAACCTATAATTCCAGCACTCAGGAGGCTAAGGCAGGAGGATCACCATGAGTTTGAGGCTGGCCTGGCCTACATAGTGAGTTCAAGGCCAGCACAGACTACAGCAGGACCTTGTCTCAAAACAAAAGCAAAATAAAACAAAAAACTCTTAAAATAGATCAGTGGCAGTTTTAAGATTAGTTGGATTATGCCATAGATTTTTTATATGATCATGGTGTATTTTCCCCTCATTGTAATAAAATAAATATTAGGATGTTTATAGAAAACTGTCTCGATGTTCTGCAGCATTCCTGTGGGAGACACCTGAACCATTTCCTGCTAAGAACTGGTAAAAGGCCATGTTAATATTGTAACAGTGTTTGATTGTGATCCAGATTTTAAAGACAAGATGATATAAATAATATAAGTAATAAGTGATATAAATAATAAATCATAAGAAACATTAGCCTGTCTTTTTTTTTTTTTTTTTGCAGTACTAGGGATCGAACTCAGGACCCCGCGCTTGCTAGGCAGGCGCTTATTACACTGAGCTATATCCCCAGCCCTTAGCCTGTCTTTTTCTTTCATCCCTTATGCAGCTTTTGGGGTACTGTTGTGGGAGATTGCTACATATGGAATGTCACCGTATCCAGGTATTGACCTGTCTCAGGTCTATGATCTGCTGGAAAAAGGCTATCGAATGGAACAGCCTGAGGGATGCCCCCCTAAGGTTTATGAACTTATGAGAGCGTGTGAGTATTTCTGCATATTTTAATTTTGAAACACCACAAAGTTGGGATGATTAGCAAAATTGGAAACACTTTTCCTCTGTTGTTAGATTGAATTTAACCTCATGACATTTAAATAGTTTGTTATTAATCAGGTAGTTGGCATACTATATGACACACCATTGAGTCTTACTGGAATCCTAAAAACAGTTGTCTGTGACCCAAATATTTATCTAATTTCTGGAAAACATTTGTGTAATAATACAAGAATAAATTGGATTTGCATATTAAGGCAGGGCAGGGCTACTTTCAGCTAGAGACAAGAGAATGCATAAAAGTAAGCTCTGTGATATGTAAACAAAAGCATTGGGCCTCTGAAGATGAGAAAGTGGGAATTGCAGCTGTGTTCAAACATAGGTTTTATATTATTTTCTCATTGAGCATTGGCATTTGTCAGTGGACTCTGAAGTGTTTTTCTGATTCTCTATTAAATTATGGATAGGTACACTTGATTCTTTATTATAAAGTCAGACTGGGGCAGACTTTATAAAATTTGAGAACAGATCTGTTCTTTTAATTTTATTTCTACTTTAAAAAAACAAAACAACTTGCCATCATAAAAATCATTTCCTGGGCTACGCATACAGCTTACTGGCACAGTGCCTGCCTGGCAAGCCCAAGGTCTGAGTTCAATTCCCAGTACCAAAAAAATAAGTCATTTCCTCACCTCTCCTCATCCTTCTAGTGGAGGAAATAGGAACCAAGGGTTGGCTTTAGGAAGTGAGTTCTTAGGCTTCTGAGACTGGAACTGAGGAGCAGCCACATCACTATCAGAGGAACATGCTGTAACTTACAAGTGTACATCCTAATGCACGGACCTCATTACTCAGCATGCTGTTGGGTGTGTATAACTCTGGCAAGGAGCTTTTCATACTGTTTTCTGTCATACAGGCTGGAAGTGGAGCCCTGCTGACAGGCCCTCTTTTGCTGAAACCCATCAAGCTTTTGAAACCATGTTTCATGATTCTAGCATTTCTGAAGGTGAGCATCTGGTGAATTTACTGTTGGTAGCTAGTATGTGAGGGTGATAATTACATTTCAGAAATGGTCAGCTCCTACACTTTGTGACTCTGTTTCAAGATTCCACATTCATGGTTGGCCTCTGTTATTCTATTCTTTTTTTTTTTTTTTTAAATAAAAGCACAAAAACATATTAACAAACAGACACAAATTAGCATAAAAAATAGTACAATCAAAACTGATCTACAGACAAGGTGACATGGACTCAACAGTGGTTGTTGCTTTACCTATTGATATCTTTGAAGTGTATATATATGAACCCAGATACAGACATGCAAAATTAGTCAGACAATTAATCTTCTCAACAACAGAAAAACACAAAAAACAAAAAACCAAAGACAGAAAAAAAAAACCCACCAATAGTTGCTGCTTTGCATATTGATATCTTCGAAGTGTGTGTTCAGGATAACACATACAGACATACAAGATTGATCAAATAACCTGTCATCAATTATTCCTTAGCATTAAGTGATATAATACAATAGTAGAACCATGTTAGCCCTCCTGCATATATGTATATTCATATATACATACATACATTTTTGTCTCTTT
>PVLD010026770.1:0-21718 GCA_004027595.1 Dinomys branickii
CAGCATTACCGTTCCCCACCCCTTGCAGCTGGGCAATGGGTCTCCGAAGCTGAAGCTACGATTGCCGAAACGAGGGCGTGGGCCAGGGGTGTGCTTGGAGCGGCAACCTCCTCCCTCTCTATCTCGTCTCCCTCCAACTGCACCATGTCAGATCTGCGATCCCCTCCTCCAGAGGAGGTTCTGCTTAGACTTTCCGAGGTTTTCACTTCCTATCTCAGATCCCTCCCGAGTTCAGGATATCCACCTCCCTCCTCTCTGTCCTTCACATGTTGCTATATTGCCATGTCTGAGTGGCATTCCTCCGGGAGGTTCTCTCTCCGCTGCCCAACCGGTCACCATGGGTTCATATAACGTTCATATATGCAAGCAGTATGGAGACACTCTTGTTGCTCGCATCAGTAGTCTGGGGTGAGTCCTAAAGCCTGTGGACTCGTCCCATTGCTGTCAGGAACAGGTGGTGATTGCGCAGGCCGCCGAGGCTCAAGGTGCTCACAGAGCCTGCCCTCTGTCTTAATGAGCACAAAGATGATCAAGAAGTACTTAAGTGACATTTGACATCGGGTGTTTTTGGTAATTGTATAGTCACTCTTCATGGAATCACTTTTAGTTTAACAGAAACAGTTGATTTTTAAATATTTGACAGAGGTCACTATCTGGGCAAACACCTAAAGAATGCCAAAGAAAAATGCCCATTTGAGTACTTTTGTACACAACAAAATGGTAAATTCAGGCTATACAGTGCTTAACATTCAACCTAACTTACTGTATAAATAGTATGAATAAATACAATACTATGTTAATGAGAACTAATATTCTAGTTATGTAAAGTATTTCACCAGTAGTCTAGGCAACTGTAGATTAAATTTGGGAGGAAGAAACCTGGACTAGAGTTTTACAATGTGATACTTACATTTAGGAGAATTCTATAAATTATTTTTGGTAATTTTGCTATTTTTGCTCACACATCAGACCTACAGATAGTGTTACAGTCTGCACCCATTGTTTTGGGTTGACACATGGGACTTGTGGTTTTTTTGTTTTTTGGTGCCAGGAATTGAACTCACAACCTCAGGCTTTTCAGACAGGTGCTTATGCCTCTGAGCTATATCCCCAGCCCCCTATACAGTCTTTCTCAACTTCGTAGTTCCTGGCTCAGGAAAGATGGTGTTTGCCATCGAAGCCAACTTCTTCACTTGCTGTTACCTGTCACAAAACCGAGAGATCTAGTTTCTGTTAGCAGCTGTCCACAATGGGGTAGAGCAAGTAGTGTCTTTGTTCCTGATGCAACACCGCAGTGCTTACAACTGAGAACAAAGCCATACAGTGAGAGCAACTGGGCAAGAACATCTGTGCACTTAACCTAAACACAGATCCCAGCTGTGTTGTTGCTGCTAAGTGGTATAATAGTCCACTATGTAGTAGAACAACATAGCCTGCTAAATCTACCAACTTTATCTACTTTGAACTGAGTAACTATATAAAGTATTTTGAAAATACTGACAGTATTTTGAAAATACTGTCCCTTTTGACTTAGATTCTGCCTTACATAGATTTTTATATTTTTGGTAACCTACTACATCTAACTCTTGCTCTAAAATATTGGTAACTGGATCACGTAAAAAAAGTTTAGAGACCTCAGCATTTCTGTTAATAAAAGGCATTCTGTAAATTGACAGAAGTAGCAGGAAAATGGGAGGCTTATTATTGAGGATTGCATTGAGGTTGATATGCTGAGAATGATAAAACCAAGATCCTTGTGGTTGTGCTATGACTGACACTGGGGTATCTTTATTGGCTTGACCAATAGGGAGGCATTCAGTTGGCACAAGCAGCTGCAGATTTTTTTTTTTTTTTTTTTTTTCGGGACCGGGGATTGAACTCAGGGCCCTAATGCTCAGCGGCAAGCACTTAGCCCACTGAGCTGTACCTCCAGCCCGCAGCTGCAGATTTAAATCACCGATATTGTGTATTTTGGGGAATAATGCAAGAAAGAAATGGTATTTTTGAATTTGAAAGTGATGGGCTGAGCCTGGAAAGATTGGCAACAGAATTCTACATAATGAACTAAAAAAATGTTGCTTTTCATAGGAAGATAAAGAAGGCTCTGCTTTGGTGGGGGAGTAGTTAAGGTAAATCTTACATCTGTGAAATAAAGACTAGCCACTTACCTCTTTTTAAAACCACAGCTGGGTGTGGTGGCTCACACACATAACCCCAAGCACTCAGGAGGCTGAGGGGGGAGAACTGCCACAAGGTTGGGCCACCCTGGGCAAGAAGGGTTCAAGGCCAGCCTGGATAACATAGTGAGACCCTGTCTTAAAACAAAACACCATATTGAGCTGGGAATATTAGCTCAGTGGCATGCGTGCCTGCCTGGCAAGTGCAAGGTCCTGAGTTCAATTCCCAGTGTCAAAAAAAAAAAAAAACCACATTAAAACAAAACAAAGCAAAATAACCCAGAACAAATACACAAAACAAAACAGGTCTCAGTCTTTATTTGTTTATATGTTGGTACTGGGAATCGAACTCAGGACCTCACACTTGAGGGGCAGGTGCTTGTGCCATGGAGCCATATCCCCAGCCGAGGGTCTTAGTTTTCCATGCAACATTTCAAAATATATACACAATCCACCAAAAAATGTACACACAGTTCAGTTTGGCATACTAATAAATGTCTAGAAGCTAACAGCCACCACTTTGAGGTCCTCTTATAATTGTAGAGACCAAAGGTAACTTTTATTAATTTCATGCTGTCTCAATAAATTCAGTATTAAGATATTTATGCAAGGTTTTTTTCTTCTTGATGTGCACCTTTTTCTGGTGCACTCTGTATGCTGCAATCTAATAACTAAAAGGAATTTTAACTCTATTATGGAACATCCTATTACATTTTTAAGTTAGATAACCAGTTTCAAAAGGATTATTCAGGTTATTTACCTTTGTTTTTAATAGCCGCATCAGAAAAATGTCTATTTTTTAAGATTAAAATATTTCATCACTTGTTAAAAATGTACTTTGGATTTGAGTTTGGTAGAGTACTATATTACTTTATTTGCTGTTGTATTACCACAGATTATTGGCTTTTAGTTTCCCAAAAAGAAAAATTGCCTTTTTACTAGAAAGGCTGTGTGTATTCCCAGTTTTTCTTTTTGGGAAACTGAAAGGATTTCCTGTGGTTAGTTTTACAGAAGAAAAGTGGATTTGATAAACTAGTGCCTAAAGCTGGGCAGGTGGTATGCACTTGGCAGCACTTGGGAGGCTGAGGCTGGAGGATCACTGTGAGTTCAAGGCCACCCTGGGCTTCATAGTGAGTTCAAAGCTAGCCTAAACTATATAGCAAGACCCTGTTTCAGAAAAACAACAAAACAACAGATACTAGTGCTTATTGATACAGGAAAATAAAAACTCCCAACCTAAGTGATATCTGGGACAAGTTTGCGTTTGTGTTCTCTAAACTTGAAGAATGAATTTTAGGAATAATGGAGGTTAAGAGCAGAATATATTTATTGAGGGGAAGAAAGCTTCTGTCCAAGAGAGGGACAGAAGGGGGGCCCCCCAAGTGGGTTACCCCAAGGCACTGTCTTTTCTAGGGACTTCTATAGAGCAAAACCACAAGTTGAGGTGGGTCCATGGTAGGGAAAATGGACAAAACTATGGTCAACCAATAAGAGTTGTTCAGGTAAAATTGATTAACTCAGGATCAAATGGGGAAGGGAGTCCCATAGCAAGCGGACCTGAATATAGAACAGGGGCTTTTCCTGTAAGGGGTTAGGTCAGTGACTCTTCAAGGTGATTTGCCACCTATTTAGAATGTCAATCCCTGATGTTCACACCTAGGGGGATACGTGGGTGTATTTGTTTAGTCTTTTTGTTTTGAGGTGTGGTCCACAGGTATCTTGTCTTTCATGTTAGCTCCTTCAAGGGCCTGACCCTGTCTGACTGCCTATAATATTTCTAACTCAGCTACCTCTAATACTATAATTTTAACTTTAACGCTAACACTATGATTTTAACTTTAACTTTTGGATATATTTATGAACGTTGATTCTTTTGTGCCAACAGTCCAGAATTGTCACTGATATATAAGCAGACAGTTATAAATTTTACTTTCAAGTTATCTTTTTCAGGATTTGAATGTTATCTTTCTATGTTAATAAAAGTATAAAGAATTGGAAAAATATAAATATTTTTAACTCAAGCATTTGCCAGGTCATTTTTCTGTAAACTTGTCCATATAACATAAAGTACTCTGGAGAGTTAAATTTTCTCAGTTTTCATACCTGGAAATTATATCTTATAAAACTGGGGCAATTCGTAATTGTCAGATAGTTTTTAATATCATCTCAGTATATCACTTTTATTTTAGAAAAAGTTTTTTGAAAGAAAATTAGATACCTATATGGCCCCAGATGTTTGGATAACTCTAGAATGACCTAAACTATGCATATCTAAACTGACTTTTTATTGATTGTACAGATTCCATTTTTGACATTACACATGGTCCTTTCAGAACACATGATGTTTGATTTGCAAACATTTCTGTAGCTGAACTTTATATTCTTTAATAAACAGCCTGACCATAATATTTTCTATTATATTTTAAAAGCTGGACATGTGTCATTGGCCTGTAATCCCAGCACTTAAGAGGCTGCAACAGGAGGATCTTTGTGAGTTTGAGGCCAACCTGAACTACTTAGTGGGACCTTGTCTTAAAAAAAAGTACATATCTTCCGATAAAATGTTTTTTAATCAAAATTATTTTACTCAAATTAATTCATACTGCTCTTTAATTGTCGCTCATTTATTTTGTTGCTGTATAAAATTCTATTGTAAATATAGTATCAAAACTTATTTATTGATCATCCTTGTGTTGTTTTCAATAGGTTCGTTTCTTGATTTTGATGGTCCTGGGATTTTTTTTTTTGTCTTTTTGAGACAGGGTCTCACTGCACAGTTTAAGCTGGCCTTGAGCTCACTTTATAGCCCAGGCTGGTCTCAAACTCACAATGATCCTCCTACCTCAGCCTCCTGAATGTTTTGTCCTATTTGAGTATTTTCCTGATTTGTAGAGATTCTTTACATTTTCAGTACAGTCTTTGCAGTGATACTAATGTTTATCTGAAAAGTATTTCTCCCTTTTTTTTGACATTTATTAAGGCACATTTTGATGATCAGATACCTTTTGCAAAGTCAGATACATCAGTCTTCTATAATACTGTTTTTTGTGCTTTTTTAAAGAACATATATCCTTCTGGAAGCTGATAAATTATGTTTTTTATTTCTCAGATTGTAATCACTCTGGCATGAAGACAATACAAGCTAGGGATTCTATTTTTATTTTCTTTTACATAGGATTTTTCCAGATTCCAAAGAGTGCCATTATCAGCTCTACTATATACTGGTGAATCTATTTTTAGGCCCATCTTCTGTTTCTGTTATGCCAGTACCACATATTTGATAAGGCATGTGTAGTTTTGAGTAACTAGGGCCCATAAACTTATTTCTCATAGTGTCTTTTTTTATTTTTATTTTAAAGAAAAAGAAAAAAACAAAAACTAAAACCAAAATTCCAAAACAATATGATAGGAGGGTAAAAGTGGTCAACACATTGCGTATTATTTTCAAATAAGTTACTTAGAGTACAAGATATCAGCATTTAATTGTCCAAACATTATTAGCACAAACCTACCCCTTCAGTGAACTGAGAGAAATCAACAGCACAACTATCTTAACTATCTTTTGTATATACACACATATATGTATATATATATATATTTTTTTTTTTTTCCTTTTTCTTTTCTCTCCTTTTTTTCCCCTTCCCCCAAGTCAGTCTCATACTGTCTTTACCTGGCTTGGAATTAATACAAGCCTCGTAGAATTAGGGAATGTCCACCTATTTCCTGCTCTTCAAGTGTTGGTGTAACTGTTCCTTGACTTTTTTTTTTTTTTGAGAAAGGGTCTCGCTATGCAGCCCAGGCTGGCCTTGAGCTCACTTTGTAGCCCAGGCTGGTCTCAAACTTGCAACAATCCTCCTGCCTCGGCCTCCCAAATGCTTGGATTACAGGCATGTGCCACCCCATCCCGACCACTGTCCCTTGAAAAATCTGATGGAACTGTAAAATTACGTGAGCCTAGAATTTTCTTTGTGAGAAGTAGAACTACTGCTTTGACATGAATGGTTTTTTCAAGTTCTCTGATTCTTTTTTCTGGGATTTTGTTTTGCTTTGTTTTTTGAGTCAAGGTCTCACTGTGTAGCCTAGGCTGGCCTCAAACCCACAGCAATCCTTCCTCAGCCTCCTGAGTGCTGAGATTATGGGCATGTGCCACCTCTGATTCTTCTTGAGTCACTTTTGCCAGTTTTCTCTTTTTAGGAATTTGTCTATTTTATCTCAGTTTTAAAAATTTGTTACCTTGATAGTCTTCAAATTCTGGAGTATCCCTTAATCGTGTACTTATTTTCATTCATAATGTCATTAATTTATGCTTCAGCACTTCCTCCTTTGTTGACTACTCCCTGGAAGTTTTGTCTTCTGGAAGAACCATTTTTTGGCTTTAATATTTTTTCTTTTTTGTGGTACTGGTGAATTGCACGTGTTAAACACCCTCTACCATTGAGCTATTACTCAACCCTCATTTCTGTTTTTTCTCTTTCCACTAGTATCTCTTTAAATATCATTCTTTCTTAGAGTTTATTCTGTTTTCTTTTCTCCTTGTTTTTTGAGACAGAGTCTTACAATGTAGTCCAGGCTAGCTTCTAACTCTAAATATTCCTGCCTCTGCTTCCCAACTGCTAGATTTACAGATACGTGACACCATACATGGTTTATGTTTTCTTATGTTATTGTCATGTTGGACATTTTTAGCTGCCTATGATTTCTTTAGGTAACTAACTGGATGTTCTACTTGCACTGTATTCTATGTTTTTCATATTCAGTATCATATTAATTTTTCATATTCAGTTTTTCATATTCAGTATCAAGTATTTATTAATTTCCATTAAATCTTTCTAGGGCTGGAGATGTAGCTCAGTGGTAGAGCACTTGCCTAGAGTTGTTGAGGCCCTGGGTTTAATTCCCAACACTGAAAAAAACCTCAAACTACTTTTTATTGTAAAGTACACATCTAAAGAAGCCCACAAAAAATATGCCAAAGTCCTCACAGATAAAACTTAAATTGGTAAATAAACTTCATAGTCACCAGACATGGACTGATACCTTGATTAGCTTGAGAGCCACATAGGGGATTGGCAAAGCAGACTTCTGGGTGTTGTCTAGGTTCTGAGGGTGGGGCTTGGAAGCCTACACCTGCTCCCTGGCCCTTTGCTCTCTGGTCCTGTCCCTTCCTGCGCTTCCTGGCTGCCATGGGTTGAGGTGCTTTCTGCTACTAGGCCCTTGCACAATCCCATTTCTGTCTCAGACCCAGCTGATGATGGGCTGAACCCTTTGATATCAGGTGCCAAAATAAACCTCATCTTTAAGTTGTGCGTGCTGGATATTGTGTCCTAGCAATGAAAAATGACTAATAGATGGTACAATTTCAACATGTTTCCTCTGTCATCTATATTTCTTGGAAATTGACAGCAGGATCCAAAGGTGTCATCAAACTGATTATGCCCTTTTATTTGGTGATGTGTTCTTTGATTAGGAGTCACACAGTGTCTGTTTTTTCTCTCTTTTTTGAAATGTATGTCTGTGGTGTTTCTCCCTTATAGACTGCAAGTTGGTGGTACTCTAATTTTGATACTCCAGTGATACTCTAATTCATTGAGGCTGAAAATTTATGATACTCTTAAGTTTTAAACTTTTTAGTTGGAATATTTTTATAAAAAAATCCCTTCTTGTTTCTAACAGATTAATATTATTCCTTAGTTATCGCAGACAGATCAGGCCTGCAATCTCCCAAACGAGTGGATGGTGAAGGCTTAAATAAATGAGTCAAGTGGTATGATTTTAGGGCTCCAGGAAGTTCAAAACCTTCTAACAGAATTTGAGATTCTCTGGGAGCTAAGACAAAAAACTTTGCTGGGCAGTCTGTATTATTTGGTTTTTAAACAAAGGAGGGGGGATACTGAAGAAAACGTGGGACTCTTAGCAGGACTTAAGGAAACATTTTCCCACGTAGTAAATTCTATCAATCAGGAGAACTGCCTTATTTTTAGGTTGACATTTACTGTAGGAGTATGGAGCCTGCAGCTGCCGTCTCCTAGTCAGTTGGGGCTGGAGCCAAACGTCTCAGCTGCAGCCTTATTTTGTCCTTTGAGGTGTCCCAACTTCACAGGCCAATACGGGCCTCAGTAGGGACCAGTGATTCATAGAGGTTCATTTACTATGAGTCCACTGCCCATCTCCAGACATGGGGCCTAGGCCTTGGGCAACTCACAAGTAAACCTGAAAAACCAAGTGGTTGATATTAAATCCTACTCAGAGCCGCTTTGTAGTGGTCTCCATCATGTTTCTAACTTAGTTACTTTTCTCGCATTGCTCAGATAAAATACCCAACACCCAGAGTTCCTCAAGTAGTGGTTTTCTTGTTTTAAAACATTAATTAATATATTTATTTTGATTTCTTTTTGTGGGAAATGGTCTCCCAAGACTGCACTAGTTGCTACAGATATTTGTGATTATTGATTTGATCACTGCCTCTAGGGATCTTCAGTACACAGAGTATGTACAGTATGAGAAACTCATGATTTTATACTGACTCCAGTTTAGACCAATACGTGTTCTTTAACATCATTGTCTCCTTTCACAGGGATAGTTCTTGTTAATAGTCACAGGGGATTATAGAATTAGAATTTCCTCTTATTACTCATTTGTTTTATTCCATATTCCATATTATCTTTAAGAAAGAATAGCTCTCATTACAAACTCAAATAACAAGAAATGTTGGCAAGGGAAAATGTGGGGGAAAGGGAACCCTTCTATATTACTGGGGAGAATGTAAAAAGAAAGCTACTGTGGGACTCAGTATGGGGATTCCTCAAAAAACTAAAACTAAAAATTCCATTTGATCCAACTATTTTCCTTTGGGCATATTCCCAAAGGAGTTGAAGGCTTTATATTACAGGGATATAATACCTACAGTAGTATTATGGGAATAGTCTTCTAATCTCTGCTCTCCAAGTACTTTCTTAAACTACAATCTCAAGCCTCTTATTTTACTTTTGCTTTGTAGGCCTCATACCTGTTTCTGTCTGGCACTCATCTCAAGACATCTGAAGAACAGATATGGAAAGAAAGGGGGCAACTTAACAGATCTTTGTTGCAGGACTTAGTTATTATGTGTAACAGATTCATAGCTTAATGTCTTATACTTTGCAGTGCTGTAAAATACTTGGCTTTCCCAGGTCTCGAGTCCCTGAATTTCTCTATCCTCTCCCTTTTTATTTCTGTTTGAAAACCAGCTAGTTCTTTCTTGAATACTCTTTGTAGTACCTTGTAAAAATAAAGCAAGGAGAAATTACTCACTGTCATTCTGGTACTTTCCAACCTCTTCTAGACTACAGTCATTGTCTGTCCTCCACAGACAGTTGCATCATATAAGATGTTCCTTTCCCCAGCTTCTGATGTTTTCTTTTTTTAAAATAATTTAAAAAGTAAAAGAACAAAAACATTAACAAACAGGCACAAAGTAGCATAAGAATAGTACAATCAAAACTGAGTTACAGACAAGGTGACAGGGAATCAACAATGGTTGTTGCATTACATATTAATAACTTCGAAGTGTATATTCAGGAACATAGATATAGACATGCAAAATTGATCAAACAATTAATCATCAACTATTCCTTACAATAAAGTGACCTAAGTCAGTAGTACAACTATGTTAGATATGCTGCATATACATACATACTTACTTACATTTTTTTAATATAATTTTTCTTTTTTTTTCTTTAAGTGTGAAAGAAAAAGAACTACATCAACAACAGAAAAAAGAAAAAAAAACCACGGAAAGCATTAATAAAGAGACACAAAGTAGCACAATAACAGTATAATCAGAATTGAATTATAGAAAAAGCAACAGAAAACCAAGAATAGTTGTTGCATTGCATATTGATATCTTCAAAGTGTATGCTCAGGATAACACATATAGACATACAAGATTGACCAAACAACCAGTCATCAACTATTCCTTACCATTAAGTGACATAATACAATAGTAGAATCATGTTAGCCATCCTGCACATATGTATATGCTTACATACATACATACATTTTTGCCTCTTTCTTTTCTCCTTTCCCTCATCCCATCTGTTCTTTGCTTTTGAATGGATTTCTTTCATGTCTCTTAGTTTATATTCCCACCCTCAGGTTCTTACACCAGTGACACAATATGTTGCCTGCACATGTACCTCTGATTTATTTCACTTATGAGTATGGTGTCCAATTGTGACCATTTGCCTACAAAGGCCCCAAATCTATCCCTCTTTAAAGCTGAATAATATTCCATTATATAAAAATGCCATAGTTTTCTAATCCAGTCTTCTGTGGATGGACACTTGGGTTGCTTCCACAATTTAGCTATTACAAATTGCGCTGCTATAAATACGGGTGCACATATATCCGAGTGATATGATGTTTTCAGATCTTCTGGGAAAATACCCAGAAGGGGAATAGCAGGTTTGAATGGAACCTCTAGACCTAGTTTGCGGAGAAATCTCCAAACTGCTCTCCACAGTGGTTGCACCAGTCTGCATTCCCACCAGCAGTGTAATAGAGTCCCTATTTCTCCACAGCCTCGCCAGCATTTGTTATGGGATGATTTTTTCATACTGGCCAGTCTTACTGAGGTGAGATGAAATCTCAGTGTTGTTTTTATTTGCATTTCTCGAATGTGGAAGGATGTGGAACATTTTCTCATATATTTATTTGCCATTTGTATTTCTTTATCTGAGAAGTGTGTATTCATCTCAGATGCCCATTTCTGGATTGAGTCTTTGAATTTGGTCAGGTACATGTTTTTTAATTCTTTGTATGTTCTAGATAGAAGACCTTTGTCTGAGGATCAGTCAGCTAGGATTTTTTTCCCAATTTGTGGGTTTTATTTTTACTTTGCTGGTGATTTCTTTAGATGTACAAAAACTTTTCAGTAGGATGAGGTCCCAGTTATTGATTCTTTGAAGTGTTTCCCTTGCAGTTTCATTTTTGTTCATGAACTCTCTGCCTACTCCTATGTCTTAAAGACTTTTACCTACTTTCTCTTCCAATAGATTTAGAGTTTCTGTTTTAATGTTGAGGTCTGTGATCCATTTTGACCTGAGTTTGGTGCATGGTGATAGACTGGGGTCTATTTTCAGTTTTCGGCAAGAGGCAAGCCAGTTTTTCCAGCACCATTTATTAAACAGGCCATCTTTTTCCAGTGAGTTTGGTTGACCCCTTTGTCAAATATTAGGTTGCTGAGTGGGTTTTTCGTTATGGTTGCATCTTCCAGTCTGTTCCATTGATCCTCAGGTCTGTTTTTTAGCCAGTACCAGGTTGATTTTATTACAGTTCCCAAGCTTCTGATGTTTTCTGTGTTGTCAGCCACGAGGCAGATGCCACATGTTTCAGATTTTTGTTCAGGTAACATTTACTTCAAAGTATCTTTCTGCATTGTTGTAGTTGTGGGGCCTAATATGGCATAACTCTCTAATGTACATCTAATGTCTTAAACATAACAGAAGTTTACCTACTGCTCAACTAACAGAATTGTGTGTGTGTAAAGGTCAGTCACTTAACCCTTCTTACTGTGGTTATTGAGGACTATTAGAAGAAAATTCTGTCTTCCATTACAGATTCCCCACTATAAGAGAGGTGTTACAGGTTGTGTCTAGATATACCCCCAAAGCCTCATGCAATTATAAGAGGGGCCTTTCCAGAGGTGGGTAGATCTAGAGTATGTATAGGATTGATTCATTGTGCAATGCTAGGTTAAGGGGCACTGGGATTAAGGGTATGAGTGCTACCTATTCTGAGTAGCCTGGATAAGACATAAGGGGCAGAAAGAGCTGCGTTCATCTCTTATTGCTTTGCTGTCTTGTGCCTGACATGAGCTGTTGTTCCTCTGCGATGCCTATTTACCATTCTGTGCTGCTTTGGAGCCAGCTGATTATGGACTGAAAACTTTACAAACTGTGAGCTCAGTAAATCTTTCCTACCTTAATTTTGGACATCTGATATTTTGACTCATCAATGAAAGAAAAGTACCTAAGACAGAATTTGGTACCAGAGAAGTGGGGTCATTGCTGTGACATTACCTGGCCATATGGCTCCAGGGTCTTTGGAACTGGTTTGTGGGAAGGGGAAGAGTTTGGAAAGGTTTGGAGATGTTACCTGAAAAGGTAGAGATGGAACACCTTAGGCTGTTCTGTGTGGGTGATTCTGGTCAGAGCTCAAAAGACCAGAAAGCTGATAGAAATGCTGCTGCTAAAGACCAGGCTCGGGATGTTTCTGCTAGGAAGAAGGACTGTGTTGGCTATTGGGCTTCAGACAATGTGTGTTAGACCTTGGCAGAAAGTTTGTCTGCATTTTGCTTGTGTTCAGAGACTTTGCCTGAGATTAAGATTAAGGATGGTGGACTAATTAATCTGGCAGAAGAAATTTCAGGGCATCTAATTTTGAAGTGTTGGCATGGCTACTGTTGGGAGTTTTTAGCCAGATTTATATAGAGAATCAAGAGCAAAGAGCCTGGCAGAATGATTGAAAATGTGAGTTTGACCAGAAAGGAAGCTCCAATAAAGTCGGAGCTGTGAAGATGGAACAAAGAAGAAATTGATCAATGAAAAGACTAGGAAAGAAAAGCCAAATATTTCAGAAGAAGACATCACAAGAACCAACAAGATTCCAGCCTTTATAACCTCAGTGTTACAAAGGTGAAAGAATTTGCTTTGTGATGAGAGCACCAAAGGACTATGTTCCATAATGGCAGTGGCCTAGAGAAGTTGTTCCTTGATATTTGCTTCATAGGCCTTGGACCCCTACAGCCAAGAGAGAAGGAAGCCTGGCTACTGCTTCAGCTGGCTGTAGACCTTGGCATTCCCCGTATGGTGCTGGTTTTAGGTGCATGCAGAATGCAAGAGTTGTGGGCTCAGACCGGCTTTCACCCAGATTTCAGGAGGTGGCCTCGTGAGTCAGGCTGTATGCCCCTGAGAGAGAAGTATGTGAAGCTGTGAGTGTGAAGCCAGAGGTACAGTGGAGACCCCAGAAGGTTGGAGAAGTCAGGAACATGGATTGTCTGAAGAAAACTTCAAACAAAGCTGGCCAAAAGAGAAACCATGGAGGCTATAACCACCAGCAGTGCCATAGGAGCTGAGCCACCCGAGCCTTTTGGGTGTGTAGCTTGTCACAGATTTCCAGGGATGCTGGAAGTGGAACTGTGGGATTTAATGTTTGCCCTGGTGGATTTTGGTCTTGTTTTGTTCTCATTCCTTGCTATTTCCCTGTTTGTAACTTTTGAAATAGAAATGTCTATCTTGTGCCACTGAATGTTGGAAGTGTTTAACTTTCATTTGTATAGGGGTATGCAGCTAAGAGGAGACCTTAGACTTCAGCAATGCTGAAACTGTTAGAACTTTGGCAACTCTTCAAATGGACTAAATCCCCTTTACATAAAGGGATGTGCATGAATTTGGGGGGGGCAGAAGCAGAGTGTTATGGGTTATGTCTGGATGTACCCCTAAAGATTCATGCAGTGATAGATGGGGCTTTTTCACAGGTGGCTAACTCTAGAATGTGTGATGCTGGGATTGATTCATGGTGCAATGGCAGGCTCAAGGGCATTGCGGTTAAGGATGTGAGTGTTAGCCACCCGGAGTATCGTGGTTAAGATATAAAGGATAGAAAGAGCTGTGGTTGTCCCTTGCTTGCTTTGCTACCTTCTGCCTAACATGAACTGTTTCTCCTCTGTGATGCCAGTCTGCTATCCCATGCTGCTTTGGAGCCAGCCAATTATGGCCTGAAACCTCTACAAACTATGAGCTAAACAAACATTTCCTCCTTTAACTTTGGGTGTTGGGTATGTTGTCTCAGCAAAAAGGAAAGTAACTAACACAGGAGGATGGGTGTGGTACAATATATATGTACCCAACAAGGAGAGGGAATATGTGTTCATGAGCACCTAGCAATTTCTGGCACAAACTTTATTATTGATATACTATGAATCCATCTAATCAAGACAGGGAATTTTCTAGGTTTTCCTGTAGATGCTTAAATATGTCTCAGTCCCAGGATCTATCAGGACAACTTGAATCATCCTTGTTGCATCTTGTCTAAATTTTATAGACTGGGGACAATAATTGTTCCATGTTTCAAGTGTGGGAGCTCCTCACATGGAAGTGCCCATGGTAAATTAATTTAAGGATCTTTTCTACAAGATCTTATAGAAAGTATGTAATACATAGGAGAGGGTCACATAGAAGCTGGAAAGAAGGGTCAGTTTGTGTTCCCTATTGAAGACAACACAAACTTCTGAATTGAGCTCAGTTTGTTGTTGCTACTTTGGACTGGAAAGGAAGAGTAGAGGTGAAATGGAAAATAAGATATGAGTCTTTCTTGTGTGTCCATACACTCGTTCTGCAGGCAGCTGAGCTATCCAAGGGGTTCTTTTGGTTCAGATCCAGTGGAGTAAGCCAGTATTGTTATAAAAATAGACTAATGACTTAAACCAAGACTTGATCATTTGCGAACATTCTACATGCAGACAGAAGAGAGTAAGTGCATGGGACATCTTTAAACCCTCTTGCTCCTCCATACCTTAAGTGTTCTCTGATACACATTTTATGTAGAACTCTTCCTTCCTCTTCCTCCTTCTCTCTTGCTTCCCCTTTGTCCTCTTCTTCCACCCTTCCCCTTTGCATCCCTGGAGCAAGACTCCTGGAGAACTTTTCTCTGTAGTTAGGTCTTTTGTGAAGTAAGGAAGTAGTATCTTGTGATATAGGGAGATGGTAAGCAGGAATCTCTTTTCTCTCAGACTCATAGTGTTCAAAGCCAACCTAAACTAAAAGCAAGACACTGTCTCACAAAAAGAAAGGGGGTGGAGAGAGAGAAATTTGTGTATACTAATTGAAAATGAAATCTAAAAAGGTACATGAGAAATAACAAAGTCTTGTGGGAAAGGAAGGACTGGAAAGACAGAATCCTGAGTATAGGAAATGTTTTTAGTTTATACTTTTTTATTCTCTTAATCATTATTGCAACCTTCTGAATGTATTGCTTATTAAAAATTATATTGAAAATTTAAAAATTCAAGTGGATGTATGCTACACATGTGAAACATCTATATTATTATAGAAATTATTCATGAAGTCATTCATTCACTTAACTACTTCCCAAATAACAATTATATGTGGAATATTGGATTATTGAATTTTTACATATTTTCCTTGATGAATAATATCATAGCTAGAATAACTGTATCATTATTTGAAGAATGCATTTGGTAGAATTCATATGTTGATTTTCTCTTACTGAGTTTATTAACCTGTTTTATTGACAGGTCTTGTTGAGTTTTAGGTTTTTTTGTTTTTTTTTTTTTTTTGGCGGTACTGGGGATTGAACTCAGGACCCTGCGCTTGCTAGGCAGGCACTTATTCCACTGAGCTATATCCCCAGCTCCTCTTGTTGAGTTTTAGGATCTATATAGTTGATATGTTTTAGTTCATGAATTTATGTTAAAAGAAGTCATTACCAATAAATAACTTCCATTATTTAAAATAATAAAATACCAAAATATTTATTCAGTTAATTTTTGAGTGCTTTTTGATCTACATTTCTGATTTAATTTTAAGAATACATTATATCTGGATTTTCTTTGTTGTATTGATATTGCAGATTTTCTCTCTGTAGCTTCATGGTACAGTTGTCTAACCTTGGAAAATTTCATATTTCCAATCAGCTGACTTAAATTTTAAAAATCTTTCTTCTAAGGACTCAGTTGCGGATTCTGTATGACTATTTGCATTGTGGTTGAGAGGATTTATCATTGTTTTACCTTTGCATGAAATCTTTTACCTTCCTTTTGACTGTACCATCCCCACTAAAATGTCTTAAGTGCCTTACGAGAAACTTTTTTTTTTTTTTTTTTTGCGGTACTGGGGATCGAACTCAGGACCCTGTGCTTGCTAGGCAGGCGCTTATTCCACTGAGCTATATCCCCAGCCCCCTTATGAGAAACTTACCAATTTATTTTTATGATGTATTTTATTTTAGTTCCTATTTAGTACTGAAAAATTTGTGATGAAATTTTTATTCATGACTTAGCAGACTATGTGGAATTTAGCCATAAAATCTCTATTCTCCACCAGAAAGCTTAATGATTACAAATTTTAATAAAAAAGTAACTAACTTCACTTTAACTTCATTTAAAAATAAGTCAAAACCAAAGAGGACTCTGCATGTATAAGTCTAGTTCTACAATTCTGTAGTAATTTTCTTTATTACATTAAAAGAACTTCATTAGTACATGTTTGCAGTACATAATATTAGATTTTTGGATTTTAGATATACACAATGATAACCTTCATTATAGGAAACTTATATCTATACATGATATATCCTGCTTCTTTAGATTTTTAAAATTTAAAACATGATAGTTTTAGCAAATGAAATAATAAAAAGATGAATAAAGAAATAATATATCTCCCTTCAGCATTCCTTACTCACATTCTGAAGTAACAAGAGTAATTAGTGTCTATATTTTTGGAAACATTTCTGAGATAATAAGATCTTTCAGTGAAATTTCTGCTTATTTCCTTTCAGAAAATCTGAATTTTTGCATTGTGTACTTCTGATGGGATTAGACCCTAGGGAGAAGAACTGTTTGCTCAGTTTTAGTATTTCCTTGTCTCATCAATTTGAGAAAATATATGCGTTACCTCATCATGGTTCTTTTCTTTCAATAATATCACTAAGTTATACTCTGAATCTCAGACTAAACATTTGCTTAAAGAACATATCATATCTCTGACACTTTGTTATCCTTTCAGTCCTGTACCTTGGTATAGCACAGGCTTAGTGGTCTTGGAAAAGTTTACCTTCCATGTCCTATGTCAAAGACTATTTTTACAAAGGGATTGAGTTTATAGTTAGTGTCATCTTTGGAGCTATTACTCTAAGATAGTTCCTCTGCCAGGCATGGTGACTCACACATGTAATCCCAGTACTTGGGAGGCTGAGACACAACAATCACCCTAAGTTTGAGGCTGGCCCAGGCTACACAGTTACATAGTAAGTTTGAGACCAGCCTGGACCATAATGAGACACTGTTTGAAAGACCAAAAAACAAAAAGCAAAAAAGTATATAGTTCCTTAAAGAATATAGGGCCTGGAATTATGCTGGTCTAGGATAAGAAGATGTGTATACATAGAAAAATCATGAAAGTTGTCATTTGCTGAAACCGTCTGCTCTCTTTAACCCTCAGCAGCCCCAAGCAGAACAATTCCTATTCACATGACAAATTAAAGTTCTCTATACTTGGTAAAGTCCTCTCATGATTCTGTTTGAGAGAAAAATGTTGCTATTTCTATTTATTTTAAAAATCAGTCTTAGCTGGGCATGGTAGCACATTCCTTTAATCCACACTACTTAGAAGGCTGAAGCAGGAGGATTGCAAGTTTGAGGAAGCTTGGGTAGAATAAGGGGTGGTAAGTGTGCGAGACACTAGGCATGGAGCAGAGCTCCTGAGTGCTCCTGAGCTAGCTCAGGAGCAGAGCGTCTGCTGCCACGTGTGCAGCCTGGCTCCGATTCCCAGCACCGCCAGAAAATTGTATCCATTAAGTCTATCATTTACTCATGATTATTTTTGGGGAAAACGTATTTCTGTAGTGCACTATAACAATCTCGTAATCATCACTTGATACTCAAAACAATATTTTGAAGTAGCTAGAGTAGTTACCTTCATTTTATTCATGAAAAAAACCTGAGGCTCAGAGATTGAATGGCTGAACCAAGATTCCATAGTTGGAGTGAGGCATGATGGCACTCTAGGAGCCTGAGGCGGGAGGATCACTAGTTTAAGGTCAGCCTGGGCAACTGAAGAGGGGGGAAGTTTGTGTTAAGAAATCCATTTTCAAAGTTGGGTGTGTTTTATTTATTAAATAATAAAGACTTGGAATGTAACTCAGTAGCAGAATGCTTGCCTATCATGTCCAAATCCCTTGACTTCATTGTGCTCGTATTCAAAAACTTTTTTTAGTTCCATATCTACTTTTTGAGTGGATAACTCAGAGGTGCTGAGTTCAGAAGTTCATATAAAACTGATCCTGGGAAGATGAAGCCTTTTGGAGAACTTGGCAGGATCGAATGTAAACAAGTTTGTAGGGACATTTCACAAATTAGTATACATGACCTTTTTACACCTCAATTACATGAAAATGAGCTCATGATTAATAGTACAGTGACTTAAGGGAATGATCCACCAGAGAGTGTAAATGAGTTAATTGAGTTAGATTTCTAAAGGAAATTATAGACAATAGAGAGAGTAGAGAAGGGATAATAAAGCAGCCTTGGCTGAAAATTTTTTAGAGTGGATGGAAGGTATGAATCCTCAAATTGTGGAAGAACATCTAAATTACTAAGCAAGATCAGCAAAAATAGAGTCATACCTGGATACAACGTGCTGAAGTGGCAGAATCTGAAAGATAAGGAAGTCTTAGATGGGCGTACTGGAGCGTGGCTGTGATCCCATCTCTCTAGGAGGTGCAGGCAGGAGGGTTGCAAGTTCAAGCAATTTAGCAACCTGTCATCAAGACCATGTCTCAAACAAAACAAGTAACAGAAAGGGGTGGGGATATAGCTCAGTGCAAAGGCCCTATATTCAATCTCCAGTACTTCAAAAAAAAAAAAACAAAACAGAGAGACAACAAAGCCTTAAATAAATCTGGAAGATGAGTAAGATTACCTGAAACAATCAAGGGTTTGGGGGGGCGCAGTTGGGGGTGTTTTTGGTACCAGGAATTGAACGTTGGATCTCAAGCTTGCCAGGCAGGTGCTGTACCTGAAACAGCAGTTAAACTTATGTCTCATCTGCAACCATGAAAGAAAAGGGTGAAAGAGTAGTTCCCACTTGCCAGTGGAAATGTAAACCAAGGATTCTTTACTGACCTAAATTACTTTTAAATGATAATGTAATTAGAAAAGCTTTTCTGTAATGATATAGCCACCATAGAAAACAATTTGGCAGTTCCTTAAAAGGTTAAAGACAGAATTACTGTATGACCTAGAAATTCTACTTATACAGTGGTTTTATATTCCAGAACTCCTGGTGGATGTTTGGTTTGTTTGTTTTTTGGTACCAGGAATTGAATTTATAACCTCAGGCTTGCCAGGCAAGCACTTATGCTGCTGAGTTATATCCCCAGCCCCTGATGGATGTTTGGAGATAGTGGATACTGAACCCTAAATATATCTTTTCTTGTACATACATAGCTATGATAAAATTTAGTTTGTAAATTAGGCACAGTAAGAGATTAACAATAATAGTAAACAATTCTAACAATATTTTAAGAACATAGTTGACCACTGAAAATGTGGAAAGCAAAACCCTAGATAGGTAGAAACTACTGTATATCCCAAACAATTGAAAGCAACAATAAATACTTGTACACAAATATTCATAGCAGCATTGTACACAGTACCCAACATGTGAAACTTCAAATATCTATCAACAGATAAACGAGGTACACACACACACAGTGTTACCTCAGTTTATGAACTTAATTTGTTTGTCAGTTTGGGGGACAATGGCTACATTTGTGTTTGTGTGAGCAAGATGGCCAGAGTCACATTTACCACCTGATGCAGAGCTGGCAAACTAAAGCAAAATTTTGCCAAACACTTCTGCTTGTGAACTGAATTGTGTGCAAACAAACATTCTTGCACTGAGGTATTACTGTATATCTATTTAACCATACAAAGGAAAGTAATACCGACACATATCATAATGTAGATCTCAAGAACATTACGCTAAAAATGAAGCCCAACTCAAAAGGTCACATAATATATTATTCTATTTACATGAAATATCCAGAATAGATAAGTCTGTGGAGCCAGAGCATGTTGGTAGTTGCCAGGGGCGGAAGGGAGAGGAAGATAGGAAGAGACTGCTTAGTGTATCTGATTGTTTTTAGGAGGTGTTGAGAATGTTCTGAAACTAGATAGAGGTAATGATTGTACACATTGTGAATGGGCTAATTATTCTGAATTGAATGCTTTAAAATGGTTAGTTTTAGTTATGTAAATTTCACCTCAATAAAAAAAATCTAGTTAAATTTTTTCTTCTAAATCTTAGAAGTTCAACTTCCTAAAGACTGTTAAAGATAAACTTTAATAAATTTTATTTCAGAGGTAATAAGTAAGAAGCAAATAGTGATTTAAATAATGGTACTGTTTGGGTAAATCTCAGTAACTTTTTTTTTTTTTTTTTTTTCCGGGACCGGGGATCGAACTGAGGGCCGTAGTGCTTAGCGGCAAGCACTTAGCCCACTGAGCTGTACCTCCAGCCCAGTAACTTTTGATTGTTTAAAACAATAAAGACAAAGTTAGTGGTACATGCCTATAATCCAAACACTGTGGGACACTGAGGCCAGAGAAGTTTGGAGCCCAGCCAGGGCAACTTAGTGACTTACTGAGAACTTGTCCCAAAAAATTTGAAGAGGGCCAGGGATGTAGTCCAGAGTAAAGGCCTAGACTTAGTCCCTAGTATAGCAAAAACAAACAAAAAACTGATAATAACTAATATATGGAAGATTTGGTGAAAGTTAAGGTGCAATAGTAAATAATTTTAGTTAGATGATAAGAAAAGGTGACTAAAGTGATTTAAGGCTGTGGGTAGAGGTATTAACTACCTTTAGACTATAGATATATTAGCATAAGATAAGTAGATCTTAAAGACATTGTACTTCTGGTTAAAAAAAACAAAGTTTTTTGCTCCCTTGGTAATCACAAGGAAATTATAGGCAACATTTTTAAATTGTACTTTTATAGAGTATAAAGAACAGTAGACAAAAAGAGATCTGGATGACCTTGGTTTCACAGGTAAGCATGGCATTCATAAGTGAGCAGAGAGCTGCAACAGCTTCCACACTGCGAATTCAGCACCTGGTAATGGTGTGGGTGGGTTTGACAGAGACTAAATCGCTATTCTTAAGAGGTCTGAATGTAAGAACAAATATTTTGGCTTAGAAATTACCCCTGTCCTTTTATTTCTTCTCCCCTCCCAAGGTTTTTTTGTATTTGTTTGTGGTACTGCAGAGAAATGAACCCAGAGCCTAGTTACGTAGCGCATCCAGGCTGAGTTACATACCAGCCCTTTTTAGTTTTTATTTTGAGGACACGGTCTTGCTAAATGGTTAAGTTGCCCAGGTTAGGCTTGAATTTGAGATTTTCCTGCCTCAGCCTCCAAGACTGATAGGATTTTGTACCACTAAGCTTGGTATCAAATGGACTGAAGATGTTAAAAGAAAGGGAAGTTACAGGGACCAAGAGATAATAGTGAGGAGGGAAAGAGGAAGCAGACCTAACAAGAATTAAAATATATTATGTACATGTGCCCACTCCCCATGATGAAGTAATCACTATGTACTGCAAGCATGTATTTAGTAAAACCATTTAGTAAATGTATTTAATAAAAATAAAGATTAAAAAATACTGAAGTTCTTTTCATGAAATGAGACTGAAGTAAACAGGAAATAAAGAACATTATAAATAGTGAGTATATAGATAAATATTTCTTTTTTTTTTTTTT
>PVLD010026771.1:0-21723 GCA_004027595.1 Dinomys branickii
TCCCCCACTCGGTGATCTGGTCGCGAGCGCAGATAGCTCACCAGTTTTCAGAGTCCCTGCAGGCAGGAAGGTTCCAAGGTGCCAGTTTTTTGTGCTATGCTCGCGATCCGCCGCTCGCAGCCACTTGTTTCCTCGCGCTCTCCGGGTCTGGGGGAGGGAGCGGGATGCTCCGCTCCTATGCTGCTCGCGCCGCCCTGGCTACAGACCTCTGGCTGCCGAGGGTCTAGGCTGCGCAACCTGCCCGATGCGCGCGAAATGTGGGATTGCCGGGCGTTGCCACTGCTAATAAGCCGATCTCTGTCGGGAGTCGCTGGAAAGCTGTGCCGGCTCGGGAGGCAGGAGGGACCGAGCTGCCTGTGGCCCCCAGGGCGGTCGGACCCAGCCAAGCCCCCTACCCGCACGGAGCGTCTCCGGCTCCCAGCGTCTGGGGCTTTCCCACGTCTCACCACGGCAGTTTGGGCCGCCCTACCGCATCTCCCCCGGCAGCTCAGAGAAACACGTTCAGTTTGATCTTCCCAGCCGAGGTCCCGGCATTCACGCTCGCCAAGTCTGTCTCGAGCTGGTGGTGTTTATCGAGGAGTATCGCTCCTTTGCTGCTCACCTCGTCGCCATCTTCCCGGAACTGCCTTGATCATTCACTTTATCAGCTTTCTACTACTTCATCACGCAAACCTGCCCTAATTTATTTACTATTATTCTTCAATAAGGATTTCTTATTGCTGCAAACACTGCAATGAACATCCTCGTATGAGTCTTCTAAATGACTGTGTGAGGTTCTCTACGATGTGTGCCTACAAACAGGATGCCCTCGCGTGTCTTAAGTCTCATTCTGCATCAGCTGTAGGAGCCACTCCACTCCCAGGACCACGTGGAGCTTCTGCTCTTCCAAAAACGTTTTCTGAACTTTAAAAGTTTATGTGATCTCATTTTTTAATATTTTTCTATAAATAAATCAGTTGGGGTGGGGAGCAATGTAAGGTTCTATGACATCATCACAAAGACAAACATACTGTTGAACCAACACCACCAGCTTAAGCAGCACGTATTTAATTTGTGCTAGCCTCCCTCACTCATCCATGCTGCTTTGCACTGCCATCTGGCTCTCCACGTTAAAGCCATATCTCGCTTAGCTCCATGCCTAGACTGCAGCGCCCTCCATAAAAAGGCTCCGGTGATTGCTCGTATAAAACTCTATGGCTGAGCCAATTGCCAGAAGTGATACAGGTCTAGATGCTAGACCCTCCCAGAAGGTCATGTGTATCTCTGTGATGTGCCTCATCCGCCATTTTTCCTTCTTATCAAGTCCAATTGTGCAGGGCATGTGAGAGAGTGTCTCACTACAGCATAAACCCCACAGCAATCGGTGAAGGGCCAAGGGCAGAGTGAGGAACAAGTGAGAGAAGACGCAAGTTTCAGAAACCAATGGAGAAACTTCTACTCTGAACAATGTACAAAGGAGCAAGAGTCTGGCTCAGCGGTTCTTACTGTAATCTAAACTCACAGATTAATAACTGAATGGTAATGAATCTGATGACCGTGACTGCGCACAGCTTAGCACACACCACATATGCAGGGAAAAGCTAGAAATGATTTCAATATCCGATCATGAAGGACTCACGTAATAAACTGCTCTGCGCAATCATGCTCTGCTTTAAACACGTTGCCTTATTTTGGCCTGCTTCCAACCCACAAAATGTAGACACAGTTATTTCCACTCACAGAAAACAAAACAGAGCTTTTGGAAAGTTAAATAAGTTGATAAAACTACAGCGTCAATCAATTATTGGATCAGAATTCAACCTCAGATCCAAGTTCTGTACAGTTATATTGTACTATTACTAAAAAGAGACTTATGCACAGTATATCACCAATGAATATAAGTACTGAAATGTATAGAACAATAAGAGTATGCACACAGAACAAAATGTTCCTTTAGACAATATAATTTCAGGTGATTTTATTTGAATACTTGTTTTTCTTTATTTTTCAAATTTCTACACTTGCAAGGAAATGCATTATTTTTGCAGTTAGGAAAACATTTTTAAAGACTATGTGGAATTCACTCTTCATGCTTGAATGTCATTTGCTACGTTTTGTTCAGACAAGGTATATCCACAAATAAGTATTACTAAATGGTTTGCAGGATGAAAATTAGGCACAAATGCTGTCTAAAGATAAATCTCCTGTTTTGGGAACTGGGGAAGACAGCCAAGAGCATTCTCAGAAAACAAAGTTTTGGGGTCATTTCCTCCAAATTAAGTGCAGGAAATGCGCATGCAAAGTGAGGCTCAGAAGCAGCACCGTAGGGTACTCCCCATTTTTCCCCAATAACGGATCTGTCACTAAAAGCCCATTGGCTTTAAAGTCACTTGGGTCATTGTCAGGCAGACATAGGCAGTTCACAGAGGGCAGAGTAGAAGAGGAGGGGAACATTAGTAGGCAATGAAGTTAACAGCCCCCTGTGCCACTAAGACTAGAAATCATTTCATTTATGCACATATGATCAATGGAGTGTGAAATGTTTGGTTCCCTAGTTTTATACAAATAAGAAAGTGGATATCTTGTTGGCACAAACTCTCTTGAAGGCTCATGAAGTCTAGTATGAAAAACAAACTCTACTAATAGTATATAGCATAGAGCTGATCCCAGAGAGTTCACAGAATATAACTTTGTTGTCTTGGACACATATTTAGCAGCAAAAATTAAACTCAAAACACTTCACACCTGTTTTTCTGTGCCTTTACTAAAAACACCAAATTGAGTTTTGATCTAGTCATTCTGTTGCTTTCTTCATCCTAGAAATAATTTCTAGCCTTAGAAATATGAGATGGTCCCAGGTTTTCTATAGCCCGCCCTTTTATCCTTCCGTTCTTATCTGCAGCCTCTTACCACCCTAGGCATGAGCCAGATCCTCCAGTCACTGGGCAAATGCTCCTACAGTCTCACGTCCACAGGCCTTTGTTCTTGTTTCTTGTCTTTAAAATACCCTCAGTGCATCCTTCATCCTTCAATGTCTTTGCTTTGAAGGCTTGTTCAGACCTCAGGCAGAATGATTCCCCTGTTCTCCTTGTTCTCACCTTACTTATACCACTGCTTTCTCACTGTCAGATTCAGCTATGTTCACCACCACCTGACCCCGTACTAGACTAGGCATACAGTAAAGCCAGCAAAATGAGCAATTACTGGCCCTTACCATGGGACAGGTGCTATCTCAGGGAAGGAAGGGAAAGGATTTATAGACAGTCATTGTCATAAACAAGTTCAGAGTACACTGACCTGGCAGGTAAATAAACAGGAATGACTGTTTCAGCACTATCGACAGAGGATGCTGAAGCGTTTTAGAGTTTAACTGATGGAAATAAGAAACGCCACGTGGACAGGTTGAGAGACTACCCTGGTCCTGCTGTCATCAATTTGTAACATTGGAGGACACTCTTTGAAAGAACATGATTGCTTTCTATGGCATCAACCTCAGAAGGTCAGTGTAAAACTAAACTCATCATCCCCTGTCTTCAGCCAGGTTCTCTCTCCTCTCTTCTTTCTCCCTGTAATATCACTATGGCTTTTCTTTGAGCTTCTCTGGAATATTGTTATGGTTTTCCTCCTGACCCAAACTTGAGAGTTTTATAATCTTTGATTCTTCTCATTTCTTCACCTCATATCCCAAATTATTAACTGTTCTTTAATATCCTAAGGCTATTAATCCAAACTATTAGTCCCTCAAATCCAAGCTCTCTATAGCCCTCCCCTTTTCCCATCCAGTTTTCATAGAGCCAAATGCATGCATTTTTGGAAAATATAAATCTAAAAGTTTTCACTATTTGTAAGTGTGCAGTGGGCTCCCCAACTATAAATCTGGTCTTCCCTGCCCTCGCATTTTAACTGCACCCTAGATATCACTGCTCCGCCTGCCTCCCATGCCATCTCTATCACCTTTCAGAAATGCCCTATACATTGTCACCTCTGCGGACCTTACGATGGTTGGCTCTACATTTCAACTTGCTGAAGTCACAGGATGCCCAGGGAGCTGATTAAACATTACTTCCTTTCGGTAGTGAGGGTTAGCTCTGAATTGGTGACTGAGTAAACCAGACGGCACTCCCCAGTGTAGACTGGTATCATCCAACTATTGAGTACACTGATGCCTGAATAGAATGAAAAGACAGAGGAATGTTGAGTTCTCTGCCTGACTGGGCTAAAACAGCAAACTTCCTGCCCTTAGAGCTCCTGGTTTCAGACCTTCAAACCTGAACTGGAATCTATACCATCAGCTCTGCTCTCCAGCTTTCAGGCCTTAACAAAATCCACTGGGTTTCCAGTCACCGCTAGCTCGCAGCCAATATTCAATCTCTCTCTCTCTCTCTCCCTCGCTCTCTCTCTCTCTCTTTCTCTCTCTCCCTCTCTCTCTCTCTCTCTCTCTCTTTCTCAATATCTCTCCCTCCCTTCCCTCCCTCCTTCTCTCCCTCCCTCCTTCCATTTCTATAAATAGCCCTAACACAAACATGAAATAATCACCAGTAAAACCTATATCTCAAAAGCTTCTTGAAATAATTTCTATAACAAGTGATTCCAAGAAAAATCTGATAGTTCTTGGGGGTCAGTTCTAATAACAAAGGTAATATATAATTTAATCAATTTTTGATAATTTCACCCTCTGGTTTCTTCAAAAATACTGGTCCCAGTGGCTTATTTATCCACTTCATCAATCAGGTCTTGAACAGCCAATGCTTTTACTAGTAGTTGATCTCCAACTTGTAAGCCATCTACTGCTGAAGAACTCCCATCTGTTTAATGTTTTCCTCATAAACAAATATTTAAATTTGATGATATAAAGTTCCTGGAAATTTTACGTGCAATTTTTTAAGACAAAGAAAATCAAGAATGTAAAGAACCCCATGGTAAGGTGTTGACCTATTGTATTTTACCTTAAGAAATCAAAGTGCCTTCAGCTAGCTAATCATTGTACAGGCATTGTCAAAATAGCACCAACTATTATAAAGTAACTTTCAATGGAAAACATATCACAGAATTTTCCTTTGCTGTCCGAGAATACAAACTCTGTATCCACTAGTTTACTTCAAATGACCATAATTCTAAGACTATCGATCTACATTATGTTATCAAATCTCCAGGGAATGTGATCCATCTTCTTATATTTTCATAGAGTGAAACACCAGAATTACCACTAACACGATCTAAAGGTTTTATTACGCCAATGGTTATATAAAAGCAATTGAAAAAGCGATATCCCCCTTGCCAGAAAGTTTAGAAACTAATAAGACACAATGAAAAAGATATACCTGACCTGAAAACCAAAAGCATATAAACAATAAGTACATCTATTCATTGTACTTACATTGTATACACAAAAATCTAATGCAAGTCATGAGATGATCGACATAGAGGAAACTGGAAAATGTGTAAAGAATAAAAGAGAAATGGCCGCCTTTTGGAGAAAATGTCAAACTGTCCAATCATGCCTTAACTGCATGATTCATTGACAGATATGTGGCTTTTTGGTTTTAGTATCAGATGCAGAGTATTAAATTAAGTATAATCCTTGGTTCATACTATAGGACAAAATCATCCATGGCTTATTCAAAGCAAGTCTCTTGGTTTTATTCGCTTGCTTTTTTAAAATTAATTTTATTGATATATTTTAGGTATACCTAATGGTAACACTCATAGGGAATTTGTACATGTACCTGATATATCTTCATTCTTTTTTTCCCATTTCCCTTGCCCTTTTTCGACCCTCTTCCCTTCCTTATCTTATTTACAAAAGCTTTGTTTCCATTTTTCCTTCTATTGTTTTTTCTTTTCCCTTTCTTCCTTCCCCCCGCTTCCATAATTCCCCTTCCCATTTGAGTATTTTTCTTCCTATTTCACAGTTATCTAGTATATGTTTTGGTTCTTATATACTTTTTTGGTTTCTAGGCCAGAGAAAAAATGTGATGTGTGTGTGTGTGTGTGTGTGTGTGTGTGTGTGTGTGTGTGTGATTTATTTCACTTAAGAGTATGGTCTCAAGATATATCCATCTATCTAGAAATGTCTCAAGTTTATCCTTTTTATGACTGAATAGAACTCCACTTCATAAAAATAAACGCACATCTTCTTTATCCATTCATTGGTGGATGGGCATTTGGGGCATTTCCAAGATTTAACTATTACAAATTGTGCTGCTATAAACATGAGTGTACATATAATACTGAGGTATGATGTTTTAAATTCTTTCAGGAAGATACCAAAAAGAGGAATAGCTGGGTCAAACGGAATCTTTTAGTTTTTTCAGGAATCATCACAATGATTTCCATAGTGGTTCCACCAGTCTACACTACCACCACCAATAGTGAAATGTTCCTTTTCCTCCACTTCCCTGCCAGCATTTCTTATTAGTTGATTTCTTGATAATAGCCATTCTTTCTGAAGATGTAGTCTCAGTGTTGTTTTAATTTGCATCTCTCCAGTGACCAATGATATTGAACATTTCCTCAAATATTTATTTGTGATTTCTACTTTTTCATCTGAGAAGTGTCTATTCATTTCAGATGCCCATTTTTGGATTGGGTCTTTAAACTTGGAGGAGTCTGATTTTTTTAATTCTTCATATATTCTAGACATTAGTCTTTTGTCTGAGGAACAGTTGCCAAGTGTTTTCCCCCACTGATGGTTTGTCTCTTCACTCTGTTGGTGATTTCTTTTGCTATGCAAAAGCTTTTTAGCAAACTGTGATGCCGGTTGTTGATTCTTTGTGAAATTTCCTGTGCAATTAGGGTTTGTTCATAAAGTCTTTGCCTATATCTATGTCTTCAAGAGCTCTACCTACTCTGTCTTTCAATGGAAAGCTAACTCTTGTTCTTGGGTAGGAAGAACCAATACGGTGAAAATAGCCATACTTACAAAATTATTACACAGATTTAATACAATCCCAATCAAAATACCAATAGTATACCTCACAGAATTACAGAAAACAATCCAAAAATTCATTTGGAATGAGAAGAGGTCTAGAATAGCAAACCCAGTTCTGGGCAACAAAGGAATAGCAGGAGGCATCATAATCCCTGATTTGAAATAATACCATAGAGCTACTGTGATAAAAACAGCACAGTACTAGCAAAACAAAACAATCAAACAACAACAACAAAATAGACCAAAGGATGAATAGAACAGATTAGAAGATGCAGAAACAATTCCAAACACACTCAGCCACTTTACCTTCATCAAAGGGGCCAAACATCTTCAGTGGAAGAAAGACTGCCTCTTTAATAACTGGTTCTGGAAAAACTGGCTTTCCACATGTCAAAGATTAAAACTAGACCTGTACCTCTCACTATGCACTAAACTAAAACTAAAATGGATCAAATGATCTAAATATCAAAACAGGAACCCTAAATGTGCTTGCTTTAAATTTTATTTGTTGTCTTTTTTCCCATTCTTCATTCCTCCTTTCCATATCCTACCACTCCAACCTGCAACAATACTAAGATATTTTTGCTTTTACTTTCTCTTTAAAACATTAAACATTATTGTGTGTGTCTTTGAAATTTTATTTCTATCTATGCAGTTTCATCATGTATTTTATTCTATTTTTTACTTAATTCACCCAGCTTTATAAGGTCCATCCATGTTACTATACATATATTAATCTATTGTTTTTAATTGCAATAACTATTCCTCAGAAACATACATCACACTTACACATCCAATCTCCAGTAATGGACTCCTAGATGACACCTGCCCCCAAAACATAACTACAACATTCATCCTGCACATGTACCCTCAAGGGTATTCATGAACAATTTCTTTGTAAAATTTAGCAGAGATGCATTACTGAGTCACAGAGTATGAAATACATTTAATTTTGCTCAAAATCCATTTAAGATTGCTCCTCAGAATGGTGACACCATGCTTTATGCCCAGCCAGCAGTGTATGAGGGTGCCTATGTCCTCACAGCCCTGCCACAGTTTACATTCCTGCTATAAAATGATAATATAATCTTAAAATTTGTATTGTTTTGATTATTAATGAGCTTGAACATCTCTTCATGCACTTGTTAACTTTTAGGCTTCTTTAAGGTGCTAGTTCATAGACTTGCCCAGCTTTTCTATTAGGGTTATCAACTTTCCCTTGATTTCCACCCAAATATTAACTCATTAACAATTTTACACAGTGTCAGTATATTCTCTTGTTTTGCTGTCCAACAGCTTTCTCTGGGATAGCTTTTCTTGAGCAGAAACTCAATGCAACCAAATTCAGTAACACTTTTGCCATGGTTTCATGAAGGGGCGTTTGTGTGACAGAGTGAAGGTACATAGGAGATGGATACATTGAGCTCATTCTTACGGGAACACTGAGAAGAAGGGATGTGGGAAGAACGATCCACCACTGAAGCAAGGTAAAGGAGAAGGCTCTCAGGAAAAAGGCATGACCTTGGAACAAGAGGGCCACAGTTAGCTACATGATCTTGGACAAGATGATGCCAGCTATAGAGCAGAACACATACCCCACAAAAAAGGTAAGAGAAAGAATATACACAATGACTAGAGTACAATAGACAGGTACTCAATAAGTATGAATTCCATTTCCCTATTCTGTTGTTCTCACACCTGTTGAGAGGAAAAGTGTAAGCTCTGATGTGCTGTGAGCATATCCATCAACTTCTCCTATATCTCCAAATCCAAATTAAAATACATATGGGTACAGGCTCTCCAGAGCACTGCCACTCACACTGTGACTAGATATCGGAGAAGATTAAGCCTTGGGGGAGAAAAAAACCTGTGGGAATGCTATTCCCTGATGAAAGCAAAGGAAAAGAAGCGGACAGGCACAAATAACTAATTATCTGATGGTGGGATCTTGTAGGTAAATTAGTTACCACCTCACTAACAAATGAATTAAAAGTACTGGGTGTAGATGTCTCCTGTGGAGCTTGTAATCGGAGTAGGCAGGGGGGTATTTTAGGTTCCTGTGAGATGAGAACATAGAGGGTATGAAACATCCTAAGCTGTATCTTTTCAGTTTCTTGTCCATGCTGCCCCAGTTTCTAGAAAGAACAGAATGTGCTGAACGCCCTAATCATAATTTGATTGATGCTCATTTATCCTCCTCTTTCCTGTCTGCTCTCACTCAAACACAAACTAAAACTTCTTATTATTTAACTGACAGATATAAAAGAACTATGAAAACTACATTTTCTTAAAGAAAGTTTGTGAATAGGTTTTCAAATATACTTTTAAAATCTGTGACCTTTCTCAAAATCCACTCATTACTGAACCAATCGATATCTAACATACATCTATTACATACTAAGCATAGGTCATAAGAATGTAAACTGTACTCTGAACAATGAAATAGTTTTAAGCAGGGGAGTGGCCTGAAATCATATTTTACAAACATAATTAAAGCAGTAATGTGGGAGTAGATTCAAAGGAAAGGAGTCAGGAATTTTGGTTAAGAGAAATGTAACCGGTGTTAAGTCCTGAACTTGGATGTGAGAGTGAAATGGAAAAATGGGAGTCATGTGTGACATTTACGGCTTGGTTATCCTCTGGGTGTTGGAGTGAGATAAATGGAAAGACTTACTGACCAAATATTTCTTCATACCTTTTGTGTATATGAAACTACGATGAAGACTAGTACAGGGTTTCTCAACTTTGGCATTAAGACATTTTGGAGTAGATGATTATTTGTTAGGAGGGATGAGGAAGACAGTTCGATACACTGTGGGATACTTAGCATCTCCTGGCCCCTATTCACTAGAGACAAGTAACATCATCTCCTGTCATGGCCACTAAAAATATCTCCAGAAATCACGAAGTTTCCCTAGGGGAGCAAAATTACCCCTGGTTGACCATCACTGAAACTAGGGGGTCTGACTTTGAGACACTTGTAATGTGGTAGAGAAATGATTTGGTTAAGCATCTTCAGGACACAAGAAAAACAGAAAGGAGGAAGCTGTCTGTACTTCTTTTAGAATGAGAAGTACAGAAAAAGTCTCCACCGAAAAGATTTGGGCACTGAATTTTTTAATCACAGGGCCTTCCAAAAAGGACAAAACCATGAAGTCAAGATGCCATATCAGATATTAGGAGAACTCTGATGCTCCAAGGTGAAATGCCTGGGTAGACAGCAATTAAAAAGGATGAAAAACTGAATGAGCAGGATGATCAGTTTATGGGCTGACAAGAGACCTGGAAATTCTCAGAACTGCAGATGGAAGTCAAGAGTACTTATAGCCATGGACATAACTTAAGGAGAATGTTTATTAGTGGAAGATAGAAACTTTTGAAAATTCCAGGATGAGGTCTTTAAGTTGAGATCTAATAAAAAGAAGCATGCAGAAGAGATAAGGAGGACGGACTGGGTAGCCAAGATGAAGGAGAACCCATTCTAATTGCTATGGAAAACAGCTACATCTTCCCTTCAGTCCATCAGTATACCCATAGAGATGGGCCTCCCTCCATTTCACAATGACTCTTCTTTATATTCTTATTTATCCTATCAAATCCACTCAATTCTATTAGCTACAGAGGAGCACAGTACCATTGGTGTTATTACTTATATTATATGACCAAAGGCTATCTATGCTGATAAACTTTTTCATTATTCTAACCACATATGTGAGAAGATCAATTCAAAGGAGGACAGGTTTAGCTTGGCTTAGGGTTTAAGAGTCTTCAGTCCATGGTCAGCTGCCACAATTGCTTTTAGGCCTGTGTTGAGGAAGGAATATTACAGCAGATGAGGGTGATGGGGCAAAGCTCCTCACCCCATGGAAACCAAGAAGCAGGGAAAGAGGAGAGCTGGAGAGGAAGAGGCCTTGGGTCCAGGTATAGTTCTCAAGGCCACGTCTCTGTGACGTACTCCTTGCAAGTAGGCCCCACCTCCTGTTTACGTCCCTTCTCAATAATGCTGTCAAGTTATGATCTTATCAGTGAATTAGCTCACTTATAAAGTTAGAGCCCTCATAACCCAGTAACTTCCCAAAAGCTCATCAGCAACCAAGCCTTTAACACAAAGAGCCATTCTGGATTCCAAGAATAACACTTTCTTCTTTACTTACTCAAAAAACATTTGTATCATATTGTTAAGAGACATAATGAAATAAACTTCAGGTTAGATATGGGCACCTAACATAGCCATTCCACCCTCCTTCAAATGTGCCTGTCAATTCTTCAAGGATTAAAACTCTAAAAAGTTTTCTGGGACTTCATACACTAGGGTTCTATGTGTAATTTAAACATCACCAGTTTTATGCACTTGAATAAAATCTGCAAGGCAGTAATTAGGTAGAGCCTGTTTCCTTCTATTTCCACTCTCAGAAAAGCCATTGCTTAATCTAGGAAAGGCAAAAAGCAATCTTGGTAGCCTGATTCTACAGAAGGGTTCTTAAATTCATTCCTAAAAGTTTGATTTAAATTCTGCATCCTTCACCTTCTCAATGATTCTATAAAACATCTAAAATCTTATAAGATGCCTATGACTCCATAAACGAATTAGATTCTAATCTCCACGGTTGAACATTACTCACCCAATCAATTCTATACTGGAAATCAAATCTCATGCTATCTCTACCTATTCTTCCGCCCCTTTCCAAATAAGTCCCACAAAGGAGAATGAAGAGGTGTACACACACTTCAACATAAACCAGCAGAAGTACCAATCACCACACACAGCTCAAAATCCAATTCTAGCTAAAATGGGATCTCGAGTTTATAAGTACAGTTAAGGGCTTTTTGCCCACAATTCTGCAAATGATAAGGCTGAATTTCCAAAGTCTATGTTGACTAAGTTAAAGATCTCAGTTTCTTAGAAGTTTGATAGGGTGCAAGTGAAGTCAATTAGTTAAATTTACTATTTTGCAGTTTCTTAACTATAATTCTCAAGCAAGAAAAGTGCTTTTAAGAAAAAACAGAGGATGGGCCAGTACATAAGGATGGACCAGTGTAAACCATCTCAATAACTTTAAAAATACTCACCTTGGGGCTGGGGATATAGCTCAGTGGAGTAAGCGCCTGCCTAGCAATCGCAGGGTCCTGAGTTCAATCCCCAGTACCGCCAAAAATAAATAAATAAATAAATAAATAAATAAAAATACTCACCTTGAATCAAACATGAAAATCAAACATTTAAAATCATTGCTGTCTAATGAGATCTTATATATCTATTAGGAAATCATTAAAGCACCACTAGAAAAAAGGGCAAAAGATATGCAAAAATAATTTAAGAAATAGTAAATAGACATCTGAAAATATTAATTTCACCAATGAGCAAAGGAGTGCAAGCAAAATAACAGTGGACCATTATATTTAATCCATAAAATTGAAAAAGATTAGGAAAAAATATCTATGCAGATAAAGATGAAGGAATTAGAAGAAACATTGAGAGAAGATATGTGTAATCCCTCTGGAAAACAATCTGAAGAAATATATCTAGAAGCAAGATGTATTAATATTTATATTAATAGTAATTTAAATAATTAAAATATGTGTACACTATATTATAATATATGATGTTATATATTTATTTCATTAACATCTTTAACCAATTAAAAGTATTAAGATAAAAATAAATTGTAACAATTATAGTATATTGGCATTCTTTACATCCATAGGAACAGTTCCAAAATTATTTATTGCTATTATCTTACAATTTCTGGAATATCTTGATCATTCCTCCTTTGTTATGTTATTTATTAAAACTGTGAAAACACCCCTTTTGAAATCTATTCATAAATGAAGGAGGCTTCTGTGTTATTTAAAAGGAGAGAAAAAAGATGGAAATAATCCAGATTCTAGTAATTTAATTTATTGTGTTAATGATTATACACTTTACATTTGTAATCATCAAAAGTTATTTCAAATAATATTTATTGGCATATGTTCAATGTTCACAGCATGTGAGAAAGAAACAAATGAAATATATGCAATATAAACTCGAATTTGTAACATAAACATACATCTACCTATGGAAATATTAGTGAAAAAATAAAAGTGATAGTAATGGGCACTCTAGAAGAAAAGAGCAACGCATATTTTATTATTTTTATATTTGTGTGTGTTTCCTATTCTAAGCAGGTATTAATTCTATAATCTTACAAAAATTCTAAGTAAACGCTGAGGAGTCAACAACATCATCACTCGGTATGTAGAAGAAAGCACTTTGTTTAAATTACAAGGAAATACCCCCAAAGAAAGAACTACCTACAAAATGTACTGTTGCTCAAATAGCAAATTAAAAACTACTATTTACTGAGTATGGTGCCAGGTAGTGAGGATATTAAATGGCTAAGGTTGAGTCCAGGTCTTTGGGGCTCTCAAGATAATATAAAACATGTAATTTCTGACACACAGTATTTGGGAAAATCTCTATACCTCTGTAGAGATAAATCTCCCTAGAAGATTAACATGTACTCAACAATGTACTGAATGGACTTGGAGACCATACACCATGAAGACCAGGAGTTACATCCACTGAGGAAGAGCCACAGATTCTACCCAAGTCCCTACTTCCCACACCTCAGTGATTTTCATTCTTTTATTTGGTCTGCACAGATTGGATGCAAACTATGTTCTCTTAGGATTGACTGGAGATTGTTCTTTGTCTCACCTCACTTCCAAGACTAGGTTTTGTTCTGTATCTTTTGGTCTGCTCACATATATATATATATATATATATATATATATATATATATGCAAACTCACAGATATCTTATGGAGCACCCACCTTCCCACATGGAGAAACTATTACATATTGTGATACTCAACTCTAGAATTAGAAAGTTAAAAAAAAATCATATGTACAAGGAATTTGTTCCATCACATATGCCTGGGAGAACTCCACCTTTATGAATTCTAGCTTCACTAATCTCTAGTGGACTCATAAAAAAATAACATTTGCCAACTTGAAGAAGACGTTACACATTCTTGTTGCAGTTATGACTCATTCTACACTAGTAAGGCCTGTGGTGATTAAATGACATGACCAAGGTCACACAACTTGTTACTAGCTAAGGCCAAACTCAGAACATGATTTTCCTTGGAGACAGAGTAGGAGATGGCTCTGCATTGCTCTACCTGAAGCTAGAGATTCATTTATGCAAACTTTAAGTCCTGTGAGGATCTTCCACAGTCAGACCAGTCTAATTCTCCAGTCTCCTCCGAGCCTAAAATAGTTCAGTTGCCAGACAACTGTTTATCTGCTTTGAACACCATGGAATAAAGAATCGGGTGAAAACAAGTCTTGGAACACCAGAATAGATAGCAGTGAGTGAAATTCACTTCCCCAGGGTTCTGAAGGCCCCACGAGCAATCAGTAGCTTGGCTTAGTTTTCAATGCCAGGCAGATACCCAGGGAAGAGCAGTCCCTGCTGCAGAATGAGAAATGATGATAAAAATGAAATAGGAATAGAAAAACGTGTCCCCAAAAAAAGAAACAGATTCAGGAACCAGTGTATCCCACCATCATAGTACAGAAACAGCAACTCCTGAAACAGATCTGTTTCGGTATGTACCTAAAAATAGGAATGTTATAAATAAAAATAAAATACAATATTTGCATGTGGTATGTGAGGCAATGTAGTTTAATGACTAAATACACAAACTAGATGTTGATAGTTATTCTTGCCCAAACATGGCCTGTGACCAGTTGTGTAATCCCAAGTAAACTATATAATCTCTTACAGTCTGGTTTTCTCATCTGAAAAAAAAAAGAAAGAAAGAAAAGAAAATCTAACCCAGTTATTTAGGGCAGTTGGGAGGGCTTACAAAGCAGACCTTAAGTTAATCACAAATTAGTGATTAATGGAAGGCAACTGAACAGAATCCAGACAGACACTGACTGCTGGTTGGAGGGGTTCCCGAGGAGCCTTTACCACTAATTCATGTAGCCCTAGGGAGCTCAAAACTGGTCATCCCAGTGATATTTCCAGAGATGCAAAGTGGGAAACTTGGCTGATCTCTCTAAAAAAAATATTTAGGGGAAAGTTACTGTTTAAAAGGTCATTTAAATCTCTTAAAATTGCCCTAAGGGCATAAAAAAACAGGACAACATTGATTTCAGAAAGTCTACTATGTCTCAGAAAGAACAAGGAGAGCCCGTGGCATTTGGGCCATGATTTGCTCCTCTCTCTCACTATTAGTTTCATGTTATAGAACTCCGTTATGGGCACTCTGTCATCAGGAAGCATAGCCAAGAAGTTGGGAATGTTCCCTCTCCTATGGCCCACCTTCTGCCCCAGTTCTCAGGCGAGGGCCACCTACCAATTTCACCTTGAAAGGGAAGGCTATCACTATTCCCCATTTCCTCAATCCCTACTCATGATTAGGAGTTGTCTGTTCAGGCATCGACAAAATGACTGATACATCATTCCCCTGCCCAGCCCCTCATTGGTGGAAGCTCCACATCAAGGGTAGCCAGCAAAAACACTGGGACCCTGATCGCCCCATCCCAGTTTACTCATTGATAATGGCCCATACTGGAAGCCTCAAGCTGAGAAGACCAGGAGCCCCCTGCCCCTTCTAGCACCAGCTGAGGTGTACTCTGGGAGAAACAGGTTGCTGTCACTGTGCCTAGCTCCTGTGCAGTACTACAGAGTTTCTCTGAGGAGAAGAGACAGGTGATAAGGATGAATAGCTCTAAAGTTCTTATTGAGATTAATGACTTTATTTGGAGATTATGGAGACTTCCAAGACTAAGGGGTGTTGTTGAAAACAATGGAGAACAGTTAGGGTCATGGCATCTTTAGGATACCGTTAGCAACAAGCAAATTGATAGAGCAACCAGAACTTTAACAGAAAGAAACAGGGAAAGAAACAACTAAGCAGGTATGTCCTCCTGGGAAACCATTGAACTCTAAATCGGGAATGACACAAACATATCCTAGACTGTAGATATAAGAACAAGACACAGGTCAAATCTGAGAACATTGCTCTAGCTGCACAGATCTATCAGCAAAGGGCAGAAACCTCACCCTCTCAGGATGTTCAAGAACAACTGACCAAAACCTGGCTAAAAAATAAACAGTTCTGACACAAGGGGAAAATATGAAGCCAGGCTTAAAAATAAAATCACTCTCTCTCTCTCTCCTCTCCCTGTCTCTCTCTCCCTGTCTCTCTCTCCCTGTCTCTCTCTCCCTGTCTCTCTCTCCCTGTCTCTCTCTCTCTCTCTCTCTCTCTCTCTCTCTCTCTCTCTCTCTCCTCTCTCTCTCTCACACACACACACACACACACACACACACACACACGCGTGCGCGCGCGCGCGTTAGCTGTCTGGAAGATGCTGTGCATGGTTAAGGCTGCACCTTCTCAGTAGTGATTAGAAAGGAAACTTTAAAGGCGCTGATTAAAGCTGAGGCAAAAACATAAACTCATTCAGTTGCCATAACAGGTTCCAAGTTACATGAACATCTTACAGTAAAAAGTAAAAATATAACTAGCTAGTGAGACCTAAGCACAATCTTTGACCAATAAAAGGCTTATGCAGACCCAAAATGGCTCTCGGGAATACAGGCTAAAATTAAAAAAGAATGGAAAATAAAAACAGTCTTAACAGGGACATCAGAAACTATACAGTGACTCTACAGGGTGGAAAAAATAGATTTCATAGCGTTAGTGCAGCAAGTTGTTAAACAAATGAACTAACAAACAGTGACATCAAACTCCAGTGAATAGTCAATGTGGTTGAGGAGAGAGGAGGGAGCATAATCAGTATACAGCTTCTACAGTGTATTGTTTAAAATATATAAAGCATGAAAAGATGCAAGAAATTATGACCTATACATGGGAGTAAAAAGGAGGCATTAGAAACTGCCTTTGAGCGGCTCCAGATACAGGGCTGTCTTAGATGCTTTCGCATTCCTGGGACAAAATACTCAATACTCATAATAAAGAAGGAGGTTTCTTCTGGCTCAAACTTTGTAGAGGTTTCCGTCCACAGTTGGCTGGCTCCAGGGCAGGGGTGCACGGTAGACGAAAAACAGTTTGTGACACGGAAGGAGAAAACTAGTAGACTTCTTTCTTCTTTCCATTCTTTATTCCATCTTGACTACAAGTTTATGGTTGGCACCACCCACAGCCAAGGTGTGTCTTTCCTCTTCAGTAAAGCCACTATTAACATCCAGAACTATGCTGAACCAATCAGTGGACTGATCCAGTATCACACATCCACGATCCAGTTATGCCCAAATGCCTCACGGATGCATGCCTGAGATTTGGGGAGGACATCTAGACATAAGCCATATGGGGGGGGTTCCAGATATAGAACATAGCAAAAAAGATTTCAAAGCAGCTATTATAAGCATGTTCAAGGAAACAAAGGTAATATTAAAAATAATTCTTAAAGAATTAAAGGCATAATGACAGAGTATCAATAAAGAAACAAAAATGATTTTTTAAAATGTTAAGTGGAAATCTAGAGTTGGACTATACAAAAGCCAAAAAGAAAGATGTACAGATGCATAAACATAGGTTGGAAGTAATGAAATAAAGAATAATGAACCTGGTGATAGATTGACAGAGTTGTACAATCTGAAGAACAGAAAGAGAAAGGAAATGGAGGGAAATGAACAGCGTCTCAGAGAAATGTTGGATAATATGAAACACACCAACATGCTCATGGTACCAGGATAGGAGACATAAAAGAGAAAAGGAAAGCAAAATACTTGTAAAAAGTATAGCTGTGATTTTTCCAAATTTGATGAGAGACATTAATCTATACACCCTTCATGATTTAAAAAGTTCACCCAGTAAGACAAAAGCAAAGATCCACAATTATATATGCCACAGTCAAAATGTTGAAAATGAAAAACAGAAAATCTTTAAAACAGTAAGGGCATAATAACTTACCATCTGCAAAGGAACCCTAAAAACACTGACAGATAACTTCTCATCAGAAACTATGGAGTCTAGAAGGCAATGACCATCCTGGGCAACATAGTGAGATCCTGTCCCATAATAAAAGCAAATAAAAATGAGAAAAGGCTGATGATGTAGCTTAGTGCAAAAGTCCTGGGTTCAATTTCCAGTATGAAAGAAGGAATGAAGGGAGGGAACGGGAAGCAGGAGGGAATAAGGGAGAGTTAGCAAGTATGTAGGAAAATGGTAATATATTTTTACTGAGAACATGAAATGATATAGCTACTTCAGAAAACAATTTTTCAGAACCTCAATAAATCAAATATAGAGTTGCCAAATAACACAGCAATTCTTCCCCTTGATATATATCTAAGAGAAATGAAAACATACCCACAAAAACACCTTATGTATAAATTGATTATACCAGTATTAGACTCAAAAAGTGGAAAAGATTCAAAAACTAGAAACAGTGTAAATGTCCACCAGCTAATTTAAATATAAACAAAACATGGTACAGTTGTGCCTCAGTTCACAAACTTAATTTGTTCTACAATTTGGAGAAAATGGTCATGCTTGTCTTTGTCTGGAAAAGATGACCACAGTCATATTTGTCACTATATGCAAAGTTAGCAAAACCAAACAACACCAAAGCTTTGCCAAATGCTGTTTGCAAACCAAACTGTTTGCAAATAAAGGCACCAAGGTGCCACTGTAAATCCATAAAATGAATTATTATTTAGCAATAAAAAGGAATGAAATGCTGAAACATGCAACCTAAATAAAAACAGTATGTGACATGAAGGAAGTCAGTCACAGAAGACCACAAAGTATGTTACTCCATTGACGGGCAATATCCAGAATAGGTAAACCCAGAAGGACAGAAAGCAGGTTAGTGGCTGCTGAGATCTTAGGAGGGTAGTAGGGAAGGAATAAAGAGTGGTTGTTATGGGTATGAAGCTTCTTTTGGGGGTGATGATAATGTTCTACAACTAAAATGTGTCCTGGGAAATAGGAAGAAAATGTTCCCATGGGAAGGGGAACAAAGAAGGGGGAGGGAGAAGGGACGAAAGAAAAGGAAAAATAGAGAAGGGAAGGAAAAAGGGAACAAAACTTGTACGTAAGAAGAGGAGCAGGGTTGAAGGGAGGAGGAATTTGGGGAAAAAAAGAAGAGTCAAGATCTATTATGTGCAGATACGAATTCCTTATGTGACTGTGGTCCTTATGTGTTGTGCCGATAAAATTAAATTTAAAAATTAAATTTTGTCCTGCAATCTAAATATTCTGCAGCTAGGTTGAACAATTCTGTAAATGTACTAAAACATAGTAAATTGTACACTTTAAGTGAGTGAAAATAGTAGTACTTAAATTATATTTCAATAAAGATTTTTTTTAAAGTGATGATCTGTTTCTTACCGGGACTTTCTCTAGGCATAAGAGAAAATGAATAGAAATTAATTTCACTATCACAGGAAATTAGTCCGTGAATAAATTCAAGATTGCTAGGTCAATGCTGACTGCTTATTTTCTCCTGATCCAGACAATTATGTAAGTTGATAAAGCTGAGCCAGGGTGCTGGTAAGTAAAGGTAGAACTTGATCCTTCATAATTCCTTGCATTAGCAGTTTCCATAAAAATAATACATTCAAAACAATTCAATGTGTAGCTTCTGTACCTTATTTCATTAATTCTAAGAAAGTCTGGACATTGAGAACACTTGGGAGATGTCATAATTTTTGTATCCTGTTTACCAACATTTTAATTCTTACAGAATTATACTACTTTACTGTACATTATTAAGTCATGGGACTGATAACTATCATTGACCAATAGCCACAGCTCCTTCACTTAATATGTGACCCTTTAAAATGAGGGGACTTTTGGGAGTAAAGAATAAAGGAGGAAGAGAAAGGAAGAAAGAAGAAAAAATATAAATTTAGAGAACTCATTAAGCCAGTAGGATGGGAAATTGTTGTATTTTGCTGTCACCCCAATGATAATATGAATCATGCATATTGTAATCAATTACCCAAGTGACACTAGTTGTGTAAAGTACACAGCAAGTTGAAAAGACAAACAATACCTTCTGGGGGTGTCCCAATGCTGCTGCCGAGGCCCAGAATGGCCATCCTGTGAATTCTCGGTGCCAGCATCACAGCAGACTCTTCTCCCCTTTCCCAGTGGGATATCCTGACTGGTTCCAGGTGGACATCATCCAGCCCCTCTTCTTGCAGGTTTTGGTACATGATTTGGATGGCCTTTTCTAGGTTCTTGGAACCACTCATTCTGGGTCCAACAGTGTCAACCAAAAGTGCCAATCGCTCATAGGACCGGTTCTGGGATTTCCCGGAAACAGCAAGGTCAATAATTGCTTTAGCAACATCCTTATAGCTGGCTATTTCTTCTTTTGTTTCTTGAAAAGTTCTCCGAGAGATGCCACTCTGGTATGCAGTTTTCCCAGAGGCCAGGGATAGAAGGTGAACAGCACCAACACAAGTGAAGATAAGGAACTTCATTTCTGTTCCAAGTGGTTTTCTTCCTAAGATAGACTATGTAAATAAAAAACACGTTTTAGGGAAAAGAATCTCACAGTTTGTCTGCCCGTAGCCCAGGGACTCCTCTCCTCCTCCAACCATTGCTCAAACTCCCCCAGCATATTCAGACATCTTAACTCCCAGACATGAACAAGAGGCAGAGATCGGCCTTAGGAATAAAGCAGCATGTATTAAAACCACAGATGCACTTGCAAGCCTGTCTGCTGAAAGATTAAAACGAGAAGTGGGAAGGGCGAAGTAGTGGTAGCAATGATGGGGCTGACACTGCCCATGCGGCAGGTCCCTCTAAATATACCATGACCCAAAGGGGCCACCGTGCTCCCTCTGCCTGGTGTGCTCCAGCCTCGCTGCCTGTTGAAACTGTCCACAGAGCCCCCTTCAGGTGTCATCATTTCTTGATACTTTTTCTAATCCCCTTGCCATTAAAAATAATTACTTCTTCATCTGGGATCCAAGAGTCCTTTAGGCTTGTGTTCAAAAGATAGTTATTGAATGCCAACTGTACCTAAGGGATTGCAATATGCTTTTAAAAGGAAAAAGTCTAAGCTAATACCAAAAGCAGAGAATTAATAAAAAGACTGGATTTTGTTACCACTGAAATGTGTGATATCCATCACCTACATGGCAATGATGAAAACAATAATGATAACACATTTGCACAATGCTCTGTATCAGACACCATCCTAAGTACACGCATACATCAGCACATTTAATCCTGACAGCAACCCGACTGTAAGAGGTAGTTTCTTGTTATTGCTTTAGTCTTACAAACTGGGCCTTGGGGAACCAGCTCAGAGTGATTAAATAACTAGGATCCATGCTCTAAACAGTCTACTCCACGTGTACTTCCCAAACCAATGCCTGTCTACAACCCAGTGGTACTGGTCCACTGTTGGTAAAGACAAACATTAAGAGCATTCAGGGCTGCCCAACATGGTAGCCGATGGTCTCCTGTGATTATTTCAACTTAAATGTATGAAAATCAAATAATATTAAATTTTCAATTCCTCAGTCACATTAGTCACATTTCAAGTGCTCAGTAGGCCTATGTGGCAAGTGGTTGCCATATTGTGCTACCTAGAGAGAACATTTCTATTGTCACAGATCATCCCACTGGGTAAGACTGGCTTAAACATGTCTGTGAACTGTGGCTTTAATTTGAATGTTTGTCTCTTCCAAAACGCATACTGAAATTTGTCACTGTGAGAGTACTGAGAGTGGGGATGAGATCAGAGGTGTTTAGATCCTGTGGGCTGCATCCTCAGGAACGAACTCACACTGCTGTCACAGGAGTGGGCCCGGCATCGTGAGCGTGAG
>PVLD010026772.1:0-21715 GCA_004027595.1 Dinomys branickii
GTTTCATAACTTGCAGGTATGTGATTTCCTGGTTCCCCTGTATCCTCACATTCAAAACTTGTTCTGGGTGGGGTTGAGTTTTGAGACTGCGTTTTGTTCCTCTGTTTTCCCATTTTTGGGTATCAGATTCAAAATGTGGAGCTATAAATTCCCCAGGCAGTTCAGCAGGCAAAGGTCTGCTGCAGAGGCTGCTCCAATGTTTACTTCTCTTTGGGAGAATGTCCCTTAAGCTGTCTGCTGAGATTTCCGCTTCTACTCCCTACCCCAAGACCTGGCCGTGGCAAATAAACAGCTCGCCACCCCAGGATTCTTGCAGATAGGCCACTCAGGTTTTCCCCCCTGGGTGGAGCTCCTTCCCCCTTCACAAAACCCGTTGGGGCGCCTAAGTAGGTCTTCCCACCCGGGAGATCCCACAGTCCTTAAAGCTGCTTTGATGTCTCTCGCTGGGCTGAGCTTCTTCCCGATTCAGGAAAAACCGGTTAGAGCGCACACTTAACTCACCCTGTGATCGTGCAGACAGGAGTGCCGTTCAGATGTTTTTCCCTGGATGGAGATTTTCCCCAACTCAGAAATCCCACCGGCCGGTCGCTGTTGCTCCAGTTCGCGCAGCGCTGGCTGCGGGGTGGGGTTCTAAGTGGGATCCCGGAGCGCTGCCCGGTTTGGTGCAGTTTGTCCCAGTAGCGCGTTCTCTGTCGGGTTCAGGAGCTGAAGCCGTTCTTCCCTCCACACTCGCTCTCTCAGCTGGTCATCTTCTTCCCAGAAGTCCTTATTTCTGTCTTCATATTGTTATATTTCATTGTTTGGGTGGTAATCCTCTGGGAGGTTCTCTCTCTGCTGCCTACCCGGTCGCCATCTTCCCGGAAGTAGCAAACATTCATTCTATCAGTCTTTCATTTACAATTTTTTTTTTTTTTGTGGTACTGGGGATCGAACTCAGGACCCTGCGCTTGCTAGGCAAGCACTTATTCCACTGAGCTATATCCCCAGCCCCCTCATTTACAATTTCAATGCAAAAACAGAGATGAATTCAAATAACAGATCTGATCATAAGTACTCTAGTACTGTGCCAGGGTTTCCATAGTGTATTTGGTGATGGACATTAGCATGTCTTCATTCTATGCATATGTACTGGCTGACGGATCATATACAAGAAGAATATATACATTGGAGATGTCAGGTAACAGTACAAAATTTGTGATTGGAAGGAAAATATATTTGAAAAATAAATTCAGGGAAGAAACAAAGGGAAAATGCCTCTTTATATGGGAGTGACAATTTTTTAGATTTGTTTTGATATGACACCAAAAGGATGGATGGCAAAGAAAAACTTGAACAAGTGGGACAGTATTTTATTAAAATGGTTCCTGCCATAAGGGAAATCAATCATGTGAAAAGGCACCTACTGGATAGTAGAAAAACTTGCAAGCCATGTATTTGATAAGAGGTTAATATTAAAATACTTAAAGAATTCCTATAACTCAGTAGCAAAGCCAACCAAATAGTCCAGTTGAAAATGAGCAAACAACTTCAATGTATATTTCTTTAAAGTAAGAATATAAGTGATCAATAGGTTTATAAAAACACATTCATTTTCATTAATCTTCACGAAAACACAATAAATTCAAAAAGAGACATAAAATGGCACCTACTCATGTCACTGCTATCAAAAAACAAAATATAGCAAGTGTTGATTTAGGAAAAAAAATAATTCAACTACCTATGTGTTAGAAAATAAATAAGTATAGAAATTACAGAAAATATTATGTAGTTTCCTTAAAATGTTAAAACAAGTATCATGTGATCTAGCAATCTCATTCTAAGAATAGACCCAAAGGAAATGAGATCACTGTACTTCTAATAGTGTTTATTGCACTATTATTCATAACAGACAATGCTTGAGAAAAGCCTAAGTGTCTATCAGTGAATGAATGAATAAATATAACATGGAATACATTTATCCAACCATATAAAGGAACAGAATCTTACCTTTTACAACAAGCAAGAGCTTTGAGGACGCTATGATCAGTGAAATAAGCCAGATGCAGAAGGGCAAATACTCATTATCTCTTTTATTCATGAAATACAAAACAGTTTGAAAAAATATTCAATACATAGTAGTGGAGAATGCAATAGTATTTTTTAAAGTCTGGGGGTTGCAGGAAGTGTAGACATCATGTACAAAAGAAATGAAGCTTCACTTACCCAACATAAACAATTTCTGCACAACTACAGAATAGCTTGGTAATCATAGTTAACAGCACAACATCTTACACCTGAATTTCCTAAAAGGCTACATCTTATATGTTTACACCATAAAAGGAAAAAGAAAATATTGACTATGTCAGATTTGGGTAATTTAATTGGTGGTCATTTCACAATGTATATCAAAATGCCACTCAAAATATATGCACAAGTATAAATTTAATTTTTTGACTATGTCTCAATAAATCTAAAATAGCCAAAGTATTTCACTCCTTTTTGGACAGAAACTGATAACACTGAAATTTATACACTATTCTCAAATAAGTCATAAAGGAAGGAAAAAAGACAAATCATTACAGTCCCCTATTGTTAGGAAGCTAAAACACCAAAACTCCATCTTAGAATGTTTACCATAGGAAAAAATGTTGTATAGAACCAGCACATTTAGTGGCTCTTTAGAGACTTCCAGAATGTTCTATGGATAGCTAAGGAGATTCACCATAAGAATCCCCCAAATCCATACTTCATTTGCAGACTGGAAGTGGATCATAGAACTTTCCTTACCACTGAGATGGCCTTGCCTCGCCGCCTTCCACTCCAGGTTCCCATATGCCTAACTGTGCATGCTGAAGGAATGATGTGACCACACACTGCCCTCTAAACCTGAAAAAGTAATTGCCCTACTCTGGGCGGTGCTGATGGAAGATATCCCACATGTGTCAGCCCTATTATTTTATTTTTTGTGTGTGTGTCAGCTCTATTAGGAAACAATCTTCAGGACCAAATTCTACTAGTATGTCCTCCCCAGAGATAAAGATCCAGCACCCTTCTCCCAAGAGAGGATATCTCAAAAAAGCTGTTTCAATCACAGTCACCTGCAAAGTAATAGAGACCAGGGACTTCACAGTGCAGCATCTTTCTCTCCTCAACCTGCTTCTTTCTCAGTCACCATGTGGTGTCCACAATGGAACTGAAGGCTTAGCAGAGACCACATTTCAATTCTGTTCCCTATTTTCTGGACTACTAAACTCAGAAGATAGAATTTAGTTTTTCAATGTTTTCCTTACACTGAAAGAAATTATTCCCACCAGTGTCAACACATGAATATTTAACTTAATTACCATGATATTTGATCTTATATAGCAATGAGATTCAAGCAGAGAAACATTTGCCTCGTTCACACTGGTTTGGTTTCTTGTTTCATAAACAGATGACAGCAGTCAAGCTAAAAAGGATCTTGAAGAGAAGAGAACACAGTCCAGGATGAAAAGGAGCTGCCTGAGAGTCTGTGCCTCACCTTTTCCACATCACCCAGGCCCTCCGTGTCCAGGAGGACCAGGGTGCACTCAGGCTTGGTGGGGTGGGGCAAGCACCACATCCAGATCCCCTTGGTTTCAGATTGCACTGTGGAGCCCAGAGGGAACCCTGGAGGAAAGAGGAGAAACAGAGAACAGTGACCACGAGTCCACCAAGTAACTGAGGGAATATAAGTCAAATTTTGTTGGATTGTGGATACTCCAGCAAAAATGATAGTGCCTTCTCTATTTCAACAAGACTGTCTCACATTGAAAGTGATGTTTTAAGGCTGTGGGGCATTAAGTATAAGAATAAGGATACTCAAGGGCTCAAGATGGTGACAAAGAGGCATCCCGGAATCTAACAAAATGGAGATCTCTGGCGACTACAGCAGTGGTATTGGTAAGGAAGGGTGGGACTCAGTCAGAGAGGAGCAAAGTTCGGAGGGACATGAGAAGAAGAAAAACAGAAGAAAAAGAAACTAGAATATATTTTGTATTAAAAAGATTCTAAGAGGAAGAAAGGACGAACTAAACAAGGCTTGGCAGTCAAATGAAATGGGAAGCTTAAGAAGCATCTTAAAAATGATAAACAATTAAGGGTCTTTATACAGAGACAGGAGTATTATGTAGAAAAGTCACAGTGTGTTATATAAGGGAAAAGACACACAAGCCCAGTGATAGAGGATGTAAGAAAAGTCGGAATAATGAGCTTTAGGAGAATATAGTATCTATAATGACAATAAGAACACAATATGGGAACAAAGGAGAGCAAAGCATTACTCTGGAGGTGAGAATTAAAGTGAGACGGTTCCTTCACTGAGAAGAGCTGGCTTCTGCCTTCATGCGCCTGAGAAGAATAATGAAGAAGCTGAGATGGAGCAGGCATCAGTCCATCGGCCCCACTCCGGGACCGCACTCACCACTGTTCCGTCCTGCCAGACGGTTCATTAAATAGGATTTTCCAGTACGGTACAGTCCAACAGTGGCCACCACCACCACTGGGTTCGAAATCTTGCCAAGAAACTGTAGAGCTTCCTGGTTCACTGACAGCTGCCCATTAACGTTTTCTATCAGACACTTGGGAGCCAACATTTCAGGTCCAGATGTCATGGCAACTTGCCAAGCTAGAACAATGAAAAATCTGGAGATATTTAGCGCTGATGATTGTACAAGGATCTGAATACACCAGTCACTGAAATATACACTTAAATATTGTTAAAATCATCTCTATAATCAAATGTACCATATTATATGACATATATCATGCATAGGTAAATATATATAGGTTATATGTCTTGTAAATATGTACTATATATCATATATAAGTACATGTATATATGCAAATAGCAAAATCTGGATGATATAACATTTTTTCTGTACAATGCTCCTGGAATCACTTCCCTGGCATAATAGTACTCTGTAAGACATTGGTTATTTTGCAACTTGTTTATTTTGTAAGGTGCAATAGATTTTTAATGAATATTATGCTTGAGATGAAAATTATGTCTCAAAGCTCTCATGTATTCAGAGTTAGGCTTTGGAAGTAGGTTGGATCATAGGGGTTGCTATCCTCATGAGAGGATAAATCCATTTTTAAGTTCATAGCTCAGTCAGTCCTGTTAGAAAGTAAGGCTACTTGGAGTAGGTAGCTCACTCTAGGCATACCTTTGCATGATTTATGTCCTACCTGTCTCCTCTCTGTTGTCTGCTTCCAGCCACCATGAGGTGCTCAACCGCCATGATATGTGCCCCTCAGAGGCAGCCCACCATGCAATGAACCCTCTGACACTCTGAGCTGAAATCAACTGTGCTTCCTTTAAGTTAAACATGTTGAATATTTTGTCTGACCAATGGGAACACTAACTAATAGAGAAAACTAGTACCACAACAGTCGGGAGGTTGTTGTAAATGATACCTGACTATGTGACTCTGAAGTCTTTAAGGTAAGTTTGTGGGGGGAGTGAGAAAGTTTAGAGATATGAGCTATAGAAGTTTTAGAAGAAAATGTCCTGGACTTAATGGGAGATTCTGACTGGAAAGCCTACACAAATGTAAAGAGTGAAAGCAGCTCATGAGATTTCAGAGAACAGAGAGAACACAATTGCAGATAACAAGTTAGAGCCCTGTTTGGGAAACCGACTCACATAGTAAGAATGTCTTTCCTCTCATCAGAAAACTTTAAATTAAAAATCTCTATGGACATAGCACAGTATTAAGGGAGTATGTTCAATCCTTAGTACCAAGAATAAAAACACAAGATGACAGTGGGCAGGGTGGCCAACAATTACCACAGTAATAAGACTCCCTTAGTATTAATTCTAAAAATAATCTGCTTAGTATACAGTTGTGCTATGAATCACTTGTCATATTTTGAAAGTCATTGTATTAAAATAGTTGTCCATGAAATCTGTTACTTTTCTGAACCGGAGTATGTAAGCATAATGTTGATTCAAGTGTCAGAGGTGTTTATTTTATAATTATATGTCAAATATGCAAGATGTGTCTGGTTACCTCAACAACACCAACCTAATGGTAAACTTGTGTGAATTTAAGCAAGATTTGTCTACCTAACCCAGAATTTTAGGGTAAGTGATGAGCTTCAATAAATAAAATTGTAAGTCCATCTGAAGGATGTTTATTATTTAAAAGTTATGGGACAACCTTATATCTTAACATAGCATGTGTCACAATATATGGTTTCAGTAAACCTTTGCTGATTTACATAGAAATTACTAAATGATTGTTATAAACAAATAATATAGTATATTCTATATTTCATCAAAATATTTACAGTATAAATTATTAAGAAACAGAATTTACAAATAATTTTTTCACTGGAACAGAACAGTAGTCAAGTTCAAACAAAATGTGACTTCTCTTGTATAATGCTTCATTCTTCTTGTGAGGGTAAGGAATATGGAGGTAAAACAGGAGCCTCAGCATGTGCCTTGTACTTCCTGGAAATGAACCATGCCCTGTCTGAAGTGAGGATAAAACTTACCTCGAAAATGATAGGGTCATCGCTACAACAATGTTACACACATCTCTGTTTTCTTAGTGTTTAATAAATGACAGAGCATTTAGCTTCATATAAACTAAAGACATCTGTTTGCTCCTGTTCAAGAGTGGCGCTGAAACTCTGAAGTACATTGAAATCTCTTTAAAGAACTGCTGAAATTTGGATGCCCAGTCCTAAGTATCCATATGCTAACTTGTGCCACAAGTGAATAGAATGTCTGTTTAAGAAAGAAAGAAACATACCCACACAGTTACAGCTACATAGCCATTTTTAGCTAGCATTTAAAAAGCATTTACCAAAGCTTTCTTAAGTGTAACTGCTAGGAAGACTTAAAAAAAGGAACCTCTTTACTTCAGTTATAATTAACTGTAAGCTGCTTGCCCTGGAAGGTTCTGTTCTGTGGTCCAGAGCTAAGGCAAGCACGGATAGAGCCTGGCAGGCATCTGTCCACACTCTTCCCAGTCAGCCTGCTGCTGCTGCTGTACACTGAAGGTCAGGGAGTTGCACCTCCCAGGCCCAGTGTGTCTGGCTGCCACCAGGCTGCTACCACTGGCAAAGTATGGCACTCCCCAGAATGAAGGCCTGACACAGATCCCAGATGTCAGACACAGGCAACTTACAATTCCCGCCCTTTCCTCATCTGCTTCCTTGAATGAGAAATCAAGTCAAGCTCAAGAGTACTACGCATGATAGAAAAAGAACAGAAAATGAACATACCTGCTCCAGCGCACCACAGGTCCAAGCAAAGTTCTCAGTTGCCTCTGACCCCTTATTGCTTCTCTTTGCACTTGATTGTCTCTTCTTATATCAGCTAAAACAGAAAGAGAAAGTAAAGAGAACACTCTGAGAGCTAATTATACCCACATATAAGGTTGCATTACTGCTTAAACTGAAAGTATTGGGCTGGGGATATAGCTCAGTGGAATAAGCGCTTGCCTAGCAAGCGCAGGGTCCTGAGTTCGATCCCCAGTACCACAAAAAAAAAAAAAAAAAGAAGAAAACTGAAAGTATTCCTCAATCTAATTGATTGTAACAGGTGTATGTCTCAAATATTTGACCGGAGTGTGAGGGTGAATGTTGGGTGCAGAAGTGAGCAGAGGTCAGAAAGTACATGGTGACTGCATGGTGTCATCCCAGTAAATGCAGCCTATGGCAGCTTTTGGCCACCTTATGTTGGAAGACTTCCTCAGGATCAACTACAAAAGCAAATGTCTACTTCTAGAGTTGTTTCAGTCAGATAGCATGAAAAATCCTTATTTGGGGCAGGAGTAGAATTATCAACTATAAGAATTTTTCCTGCTCTCTCTTATTTCTATGATTTGATCACCTGCTGGGTGCCTGACCCATTCATTCAGTTGTCTATACAAATAAGAGTCTAACTTCCAATATAGCTCTGACTTGGAACATAGATAAGCCAGAGGTAAACAATTAGTGATGGAACTTAGCAATTAAAGCACAAGTGTCTGCCTGAAGAGAGGATACAAGGCTAGGTCTGTGGACACATGGGAATGAGCAACGAATTCGACCATGTGATCACATGATACCGTGACTCAGATTAATCTGAATCGGGTGGGACAAGAGGAAGTTTACAAATATATATAAACAGATCATGAAATTGGAATTTGAACGGAAATATAGAAAACTTTCCATAGTAATGAATTAGATTTTAAAAGGGTTTTGAAAGTCAGGTGTGGTGACACATCTGTAGCTCTTAAGAGGCTGGGGCTTAATTTAATGCCAAGCAGGACTTCAGAGCAAGACGCTGTCTCACAAACTGAAAATAGTTTTTCTAAGCAGAGCACAATCAGTTTTGAAGTGAAAGAAAAGAACTGAAAATAACATTTCTCACTCAGATTATATTCAGTACAATCTGAGAGCTGGGAAAACTTCACAAAGGGAGCCTAATTTTCACTAAGAGAAATGTGTTCATCACAAGACTCAAAACAATGTATGGCCTTATTTCAGAAAAATAAGCTTAAATATTGCATGATGTCTCTTACATGAGAAACTCACATATATACATGGGAGCTAAGTAGAAGATAAATAGAAAGTAGGAAGAAGTTCCAATAATTCCACAAATTATCTGTTCTCTTGTTTCAAAAATATTTCAAGATATATGCTAATTTGTTTCATTTATAATACTAGTTTCTCTTTGCTTACAGTAAAGAAACCTTTGAATGTATATTTATTTCTTTTTTGTCTGTGATGTTTACTTTGAGTAACATTTATGACTATTCTTTTAAATCCCCCATACATTCTGTATCAACTACTCTTATTCTCTAATGATTTTTTAGGAAATTTTGTTTCTTTTTTTCATTTAAGTAAAAAGAATGCTTTTTATATTTGCTTTATTAATATCTACTTGTATTGCATTAAAACACAAAGTCCAACATGTACTGGAAAAGAACTCAGTACCATCTGAAAAATATTTACAAGTGAGACATGTTTATAATACAGTTCTGAGTTTACTAGAACAAAATGAAAAGAACAGCTGGTAAAAATAAATAAATAAATCTCAATAAGAACCAGCACTGGAACATTGTTAAATATTAAAAGCACTTAATGTAACTGACATACTAAATTCTCAGCAATTAAAAGTTTCAAATATTCTTGATTCCAACCCTAGCTCCATGTAAGCACCTGCTCCCTCCTTTCTTTCTTGCTCCAGGCTCTTGCTATGATTTCAAGGGTGCAGGTCAACCTCAGCCCTGAAAGCCAGTCCTGCTGGGCCAGGGTACATCTGTGAGTTCTCCCCGTCAGCCTCAGAGTGGTGCTGTGCACTCAGTGCATCTGCCCTGCATGCTCACACGGGCACATTGTGGGTTGTCTTTCTCACAGGCAGGTCTCGCTTCCATCCTAGATGAGACTGTGTGACCACAGCTGTGTGAGGGAGTTTCTGCCGCTGCACTCTCTGGAGCATCTGCATAGAGTGCTTCATGTGAATGCACCTTGTTAAAGGGCTCTACACCTGAGATTAAGTCTACCTGTCCTTGGGATGATAATTTTTGGGATAATCTTTGAGTCCCTCTCTCTCTCTCTTTTTCTCTCTCTCTCCCCCTCTTCTCTATATGTGTGTGTGAATGAATATGATCTGCAAGTGGATCTCAGGACAATAGGCAGATTCTATGAACAGTGGATAAGTGAATGGGAAGGGAGGAAATGTAGCTTCTTTATCACCTGTGTTTAACAGAAAAAGCTCCCAGAAAATTTCTCATTTGCTTAACATATAAACAGAATCCACAATTCTCCTCCTACCCCGTGGTGTTAGGAAAGGTTTCAGCCTACTTCCATCCAGCCTACTTCCCAGAAACTAAGAACTTACTGTACTTTCACTTTCCCTCTGGCCTGTGTCCAACATGAAGATGCTTTCAAGTTGTCCTGAACTGAACTTGTCCACTCATGAATAAAAGTGAAGACATGGCATTTCTCATTCCTAGAAAGCTACATAGACTTCATACAGAGCAAAAGAGAAGAGGAAGCATATGTTAGCAGAAAATTTAAAGCACTTAAAGAACCTAATGTAAATTTATTTTAAAACACTCCCTGATTTCCTTCAGGAAATCTTAAATTGATAGCTGACAAGCTGCTGTTAAATCCATACTGAGCATGTTAAAACTGTATTGACTAGTCTGGAGAATGCCAGTAATACCACCTATAGAACAAAGTGTACACAATAGATTTTTCCTAGCACTGGTAAAACATTTAGCACACAGCCTGCCACAGGTGGATACCAAGGGCAGTTTACTTACCACCCTTACTTTTGCTTCCTCACCTCAAGGTACCTAATGCACTATGAAATGTAAACACGGTGATAATACTTTACATGGATGCATGATCTTTGTTCTTAGATTTAAAATTTGCCTGTAAGAGTGTCCATTTTCCTGTCATGTGAGCTGGGGATGAAGTCATGTTTCCTCCTGTTGGGGTGACACAGACAGCCCAGTAAACATTGGCAGGCAAGGGAAAGACAGCAAATATTTCCAGAAGTTAATTTCATCATGTCTCAAAAATCTTTAGAAAGTATGCAATGTTCAGTAGACACAGTTACTGCCACAGTTTTGATTCATACAATCAAGAGATACTAATTCAAGTATAGTCTCTGCATATTGCAGCAGTGATTTCCAACTACTTACCTTCCTCAGTTCTCCACACTTGCATATTTCCCACCACTCTCCCAGTCACTCATCCTCGAGCCACTCCATTCCTCACAAATTAATAAAACCCAGGTTCAGTGCTGGGTGGAGCCCTTTCTTCTAGATAGCCATCATCCTAGCTGGACTTAGGACCTCCTTGTCTCCCAAAAAACAAATATGTTTAGCATCGTTATTCTCACCATGGGTTGCACAGATTCAAGGCAACACTGACCTGTTGCCTTGAATCAAAGACTACAAAAGTATGGCATTGTTCCTGGCTTTTGTTTTCTGGAGCTACAGGGTAGGTACAAGGGTGTGTTGCCATGATTCAAAGACTACAGATCAGCACAGAGCTAGATCCATTTGCCTTGCTTAAAGACAGTTGAAGGGATAAGAAAGAGTCCTTGCCAGCTCTGTGTATAGCAATGCATGGAAATAGGGCCAGGTCTAGGCAAAAGAACTGCTCTTCTTTCAAGGGTGGTCATCCAGGTGGTCCTCCACACATTACACTTGACACATGGTCATTTTATGAGCAGGAGTTGTCCCTATGTTTTGCTGCTCTTGAGGTCCTCTAGGAACCTGGACCTTGAATCTGGTACAGTCAGATACAATCGATCAGAGGATTGAAGTCCATTGCATTTGTTTACCACACGCAGACAGTCTCTGTTTTATGTTTTCCTGACAAATGCTTTTCAGTCGAGATCATTGCTATGACCAGGGCATGGGGCACACACATTGAAAAGGTCAGTGCATTTTAACTAAATGTGTGCTTAGTGATTAAGATCTGAAGCAGGATATAGGGAGAAAACAAACTGAAATGTTGGAAAAAAGATAACAAACTGTTTGGGGTGCACCTTCAGTTAGTTGCTAGGATGTGTCTATTTCATGGACAAGTTGGACAGGATACAGGTTTTGGTTATATGACCCGGTACACTTTTTTTTCTGTAACACTGACAGTAGCATTCATTGATTCATTTCCCATGATAGTAATGTGGGCCTTCTGAATTTTTTTCCTTTTCTTCTGGTTTTGGTTGAATTGTTCCTGTTGTTTGTCTTTTGCTGGCATAGTTAAGAGCATGTTTTTTTGTGGAACTTTTCAAGTGGACCATTATCTTCCTGTGAGTGGGCCATCCTTAGCCCAAGATGAAGACAATAGAGACACAAATTCAACATATTTTTGGCACCAAAACAACAAAAAATATTCCCAGCTGCAAACTATAATGTATCTAATTTCTCCCATTAGTACATACCACTCTTAACTGTGTGTTTCCATTTACCTAGGGAATCTCCTGTCTCTTACTGATATGTCTTGGAAATTCTTTTTCTATGATGGCAGTCAGCAAACCTGCATATTCTATGGGCTGGGTGGTTAGGTTCCTTATTTCAGCTCAGGAACCTCCTGGGACCCTGTCTAGTAACAAGTGCTAGTTCTTCTTAAAATGCTCATCACTTCCCACTAGCCCCGCCTCTTATGGGGTGCAGCACATTTCAATATCATTGAGTTCAGAGCTACAGAAAGTGAACCTGCAGACCAGACAAATCAAATCAAAATTAAACCATAGTCCTCTTCCCAACACTTCTTGTCCTTATCCTCTGTATTGAAAAATACAGACAATAGAATTTACTTTGCATAATAGTAGTTAGCGCTAAATTTAAAAATAATTGCAAAGTAATGTAAAACATAAATGAATTATTTTTACAGCTATTACGTCAATAAAAACAAATGTAGCATAGTGAGGTGGCCTAAAATGTTTTGGGGTAAGGAAACTTGTATTCATATTAACATAAAGATTTAAGGCAGTTGAGGATCCCTGTCTGTGCATGACTTTGTGTAAAAGAATAGGGAAATTCTGTTATGAGATTTAGGTTGTGCACTCTATGGGAAGCAGTCAGCACTGGGCCTGAAACACCTGTACAAAGCATCACTGCCCTCCGTAAGATATGCTAAGAGTAACCACCATGAAAAGAGTGATCTTCACAGAGCAAGATGGGCCCTTTCTAGCACTAATTGTGTTTCATAAAAGCTAACCAGCTCTACTCTGTGTCTGTCATTTTACAGCATGGGATTTAAAAAAGTAATGTGAGACTCCCTCATTCTGGGATGCTCAATCTGAGGCACAGTCTGAAGAACCATTCCAGTATATTCTATATTTAAAAAATTCTATTTTTGCTACTCCAAGTAGAAATGAGAGAATTCAACAATACAGTTTGCCAGTCTGTACATAAAGAAGTTTCTTCCAAGAAAGAAACGCTTTATCTTTGAGTCACCTGCTGACAAGAAGCAGCTTTTCCAGCTTGAGGAGCTGCATGGCGACAAGCTGCAACCTGAACTTGTGCAACAAGTGTCAGAATTCTGCTCCTACATCTTCAGCAACTCTGCAGCCAAGATACTTCCAGAAGGCATCAAGGTCAATGGACCCCGTGAGTATCTACTGAGTTTCCTTTAACTCAATGGAAAGTATAGGCAGTACATGAGTCTCCTTATAGTACCAATGTTGCCAAAATTATCAGTAACCACCACCATGAAAACCATATGCCACATGTTTACAAAATTGTGGTGGATGTAAAACATAATTCTCATGTATTTTTTAAGCAATGACTCCAAATTTACATGCAACAGAAAAGAAAACACAAAAAACAAAGAGAAGATAAAATTAAAGGCACTTTTCCTTTACATGTTTCACTCTACAAATTGTCTACATCCCTAGAAAATTTTTGGTCTAATGGTTTTTTTTTTTTTTTTTTTTTGAGCCTGATTTTTATTATACAGTTCAGGTAGTCCTTGAACTCACTTTGCAGCCTGCGCTGGTCTGGATCTCACAGCGATCCTCCTGCCTCTGGAGGGTTGGGATTATAGGTGTGCACCACTACGCCATGCTGGTCTAACTTTTTCTAAGAAATCTCCCTCTCAGAATTCTGTAAATAACTACTCTATCACAGAGGGAAGTTGAGTACAAGTTCCAGAGAAAGCCAGGCATGATGATGCATACCTGTAATCCCAGCACTCAGAGGCTGAGGCAGGAGGATCGCTGCAAATTCGAGACCAGCCTGAGCTACAAAGTGACCTCAAGGCCAGCCTGAACTGCATAGTAAAAAACAAGCTGACAGAAAACTAAAGAAAAGAATTTCAAAAAGGATAAGAAATACTTGGTCTAAAATTTCTCAAATTGTCTTCCACCTGCAGTGGATTTCTCTTATAGCAGCTTTACTACAGTAAAGTAAAGGGAAAAGGTAACAAGAGTTTAAGAGACAGATCGTAGCATGCCAGGAGTCAGCTCCACCCAAATCTAGAGATCTGACCACCCGGACTTCGGTGTGTAGTGCCAAGGAACAGTCTGCCCTCCTTCCAGGAGAAATTCGCTGTTTTGACCTCTCCAGGCCCTATTTCCAAACAAACTTGTCCAAGTATTTTTATTTCTTTTGGGAGCAGTTCTGAGAATCTTCCTTTTCAAGTGTCTTTACTTAGGATGTGATGGTTACATCAATGACCTGAATCCATTAAAAATATATATATACTTTTTCCATTTATCTTGACTTTGGAGAATATCCAGAATTTGCAGAGCACCAGATCTGGTGGATGAGCACATACCACAGTAGTTTTCCAAGTTAGGAAGGATCCTTCAGAGACATCTCCATACTGGACAATGGAAGGAATTCCCAAGTCCTGCCCAGATTCCTATATTATATATGGTTAACAATTTATATAAAAACTGCTACTTTATAATGATAATAAACTTGATTAATTGTTCTGCCAGCTACAAACTCATATTTATAATAGAGATTTTCCTATCTTCATAACTCATATTTGTTCTCATTCACACCTTCTTGGTGACGTGGTTAATTATAATAATAAAGTTGATCAACTTTTTGCTATGTCCTCACCAAATTGTTTAGCCACTAAATTTCCTACTTTAACTCGTATATACACCAAAGGTTTATGTCAAAAATTTCCTCAACTTTCCATCAACAGGCTTATAAAATCATTTTATCTTGTCCTATTTGTAGTCTGCTTAATAATCCTAGTTTTCAGCCTGAAACAAATCCTAGAGGTTTACAAAGTAATGAGTTGTGACAAATGGATATAACTCATAATAATATGCACAAGAGAATTGTACAACCCAAGTTTTGGAAAACTTGGATTTGTACATGTTCTTGACACATATTCTGGCTTTACAAGGGCCTCTGCACAATCAGGAAAAAAATTTATACATGTTAAAGTCATTTGTTAAGAGTGTTTTGATCAACAGCTAAACAAAAAGCAATTAAAACTGACCATGGACCTGCTTATGCATCCCATTCCTTCCAACAACTCCGTGCTTTGTGGAATATTAGTCATTATACCAGCATTCCATATAACCCTCAAGGACAAGTTATGGTTGAAAGGACACATACTACTCTCAAATTTATGTTAACTAAACAAAAAGGGGGATGTAGGGATAGAAATTCACCATGCCAATTATTACATAAAGCCCCATTCACTTTAAATTTTTTGGATATTAGTAAAGATTCACCTACTATAGCAACAAAATGTTTCTTTTGGGCCACCTTTATTAAGGGGTCTCCAAAACCGATAGGGCAACTTATCTTTTGGAAAGATATTCACACTGGAATATGGAAAAGAGGTATTGTTCAAACTTGAGGTCGAGGATTTGCTTGTATTATTACACACTCAAGAGAAAAAATATGGTTACCTGCTAGAAGAATTAAACCTTGACATGAGCCACAAAAGAGTCAGATTCGATCCAAATCCTCCAGTGGAAGAGATGAGAGTGATGTCACTACAACACCATCCCCAGACACTGACCAGGAACACTCAGAAAGCACAACTCCCAACCTGGGAACAACTTAAGAAATTAACCCATGATGCTGAGAAGCTGCTGCACTCCACTGGGCAAGATTCTACAGCTGATAATATGTTTCTAGCCAGGGTGGCTTTAATATACTTAATATGGAAACAGTACTCAACTTATTTTTCAGTTACTTCTATGCATTACACACAAGCATGTGCTCGTCTTCCTTTTAATATCCTGATCAGTGAAGCAAAATGGTATGCTTCTGAACTCTCACTCAAATGTACTGATTGCAGTTTCTAATACTGTTTAAATAATTCTATAACATTTAATTATTCTAAAGATAGTGTATATATATTCTTAAGCAAAGAACAGGAGTCTGGATACCAATCAATTTAGAAAGAGCATGGCAGCAAACCCCAGGTACATACTTATTGCAAAATTTTATAGATTAGTTAATAGTATGTAGCAAGAGAATTGTACAAATTCTGTTAGCAAATGTATCCTTCCAAAAATTTTAAGAGATCTCTGCTAATTGACAACAAAATCTGACTAGTCTGTTCAAATAATAAATTTCTAAAATTATAATAGAATTACTATAACTCAATTTGGGCGAAAATATATTTGAGTGCACTCTGATTTTATAAAAATGTTTGCTAGTTCTGTATACTTGTTTATGTATTTTTCTGTCATTCAGTGAACAGTTATTCCCCTTTATTTTGAGCTCAACAATTTTTATCATTTGTTCTTAATACAATTGGATTATAGATTTTAAAGCATGTTTTCACCTGAGTTACTAGCTGGTTAAAATGATATGAAAATGAAGATATTTAACTACTGCCCTTAGAATGAGGAGAAATTATTGGGCAGGACTCCAATTTGGTGAATAGAGGAGTGGCCAACCTCTGTTCATTAATAAGGTGCCCCCAGTGATCTCTATAGTCTCTTGGGAGACACTGCAATAATTGGGTCATTTTGTCAGAAGAAAGCTTTTCAGTAAAAATTATAGTAGGGTTCTTTCATTAAAAGATGTTATTTGGTACAAAACTAAATTAAGAAACAAAGCAATGATAATTTATTGTTGTTAATGTAATGGTGTATGAAACCTACTCGTGCCTCCACATGCACAGTATTCTAACATGTGACATTGGAATTGTTAGACATCTCCCTTTCTCTTGTGCTTCAGATATTTGTAATAAGAGGTTCATGTCAGACCAACATAAAGTTATTTAAATGATAATTTTTTGACAAGAACTTATGTGATGTATATGCTACATATATGCCACTGCATTTAGAGAGACTTAGATATTAAACAGCCTGGGCAATGTTATAAATATCTTCTATGTCATCCTATTAAAGATAACAAATGAAATGAATGTTTCTTATTGATTAGATAGGGTTGATTGACTAAAAGGCCTCACCTATCCCAATATTTATATGTGATTTGAATGTGTTTAAAAATGTGTTTAAATGTTCATAAATGTCATCATGCCTATTATGTTACAATACTATGTATGGCTCTTTGGTTTCAAAGTTTCTTTGTAAAATTATATATCTGTTGTCTGTTAACATTCTATAGGGACAGGGATTCTGTTGCAGCAAAAATCAAAAATCGGGTCAAACTCTGCAGGGGATCCAAAAACTCATTCAGAACAAATGGAGTTTTAATTTAATTTAGAATCAATTTGGACTGGTCATTACCCCCCATTCCCAACCAGAGAATGTAGCACTTAACTGCCTTTGTTCTCACCTTATATACATTTTTGGTTTCCATGGTAATAGATTGGAATGTCTAGGCCTGGCCATAGTTGTTTACCTTGCACCATGTGACCAGGTCAGGCTCTGGCCATAATGATATATATACTTTAACAATTCAGGCAAGGAGAAGAATTCCAGGACAAAGTCCAAACTGCAAAGTTAACTCTTTACAACCCCTCCAGGATGTTTCTCAAGACACATTTTGAGGCTTGTCTATCTTAAAATGTTGTGATAAAAGTCACCGCCCATTACAATTCAACTACGAGAATACCCATGATTGCCATGTAGTAGGGTTATGTATGGTTTTGATTTCTAAATTTCTGTGTAAAAGTATGCAACTATTGTCTGTTAACAGTCTAGAAGGATTTAAATATTAGTATATCTATGGTTGTTAAAAACATAATGGCTTCATTTGTATGTTCTAAAGTGTTCGCTATTCAGATCAGATTGTAACATTAAGCTTACTGCCTCCCTTCCAATGTTATGTCATTAATCTCTTCTGCTGGATGTTTAACAACTGAGGTTTAGAGACCAAAAATTAGAGAGATAAATTGAGCTAGAGAACAGCCAAAATTTTGGTCAGTTAAGATTCAGGACAGTTAAGGTCAGTTAAGACTCAGGACATAAGAGAACCTCTGCTGTGACATCTTATAACTCATTTGAGTCCCTGATTTTCTGATCAAGGAGATTATGTGGAAAGTGATCCTGGGATATATAGTGTGCCTAAAGAGCATCATCCAGAGACAAAAAATCTCTCAGGCTTTCACAGAAAGCAAAGGTCAAGCGAAAGCTGTGGCTCATCCAGACGGTTGAGAATAACAAAAGATCAAGACATGCTGCACTTGGTGCCAAGAAGACTCCTGAGGAGACCTAACTGGCCCTGATGGACAGTAAAAGGTTACATTTCATCCATACAAGTTTCACTTCAACTTAGTCTTAGACATCCGGCGGAAAAGTAGAATCACTAGATGTAGACTGATGATTGACCACTGCTATAGACTTTGAACTATATTATTTTTCCAAATTTCTATTGCCATTTACATGGTAGTAGATTACAACTGTGCTGCCAGTTACAACTGTACTTTGCCTGATCCTCTTAGTCTAATAAAGTTCATCCAAAAAACCTGGAGAAATGGGAAGATAACTGGTGGCCTTCTTGCTGATGCCTCAAAGAATTGCAGCAAAACAAAAAGGGGAAAATATGGAGAATGACATTCTTTAGTTACTCTTTCAATGTATTGCCTCAGACCTGACCAAGCCTTGATTGTTGGGATCTGGAGGAAGTCTAGCAAAAGCATTATAAGCCCCAGAGTCAACACTAAATGCTTTAATATGATATGCCACAAGGAATGGTAACACAATGGCTAACCAAGTCTCATGCCTATTATAATTGAGTTGTATTGTCCTTGCTAAAACGGTTGATATCCTTCCATTAACCCAGTTGCCTCCTTTGTTCTTTCTCAATAAAAGGATACTAAAAATGCTATTTGAGGCTGCAGTCCAAGAGGCTGTGAGCCCCCTGATCCCAGAATTTTGTCTCTCTTGTATTTCTTTTTCCTCTTACTTTTCTGTTCATCTGCGGGTACCTCGTTCTCAGGACCTATTCACCCTGGACAGAAACAGATTCAAGACCAACATGCCTTTTTCTAGGATGGCACATAGCAGCAGCCTTTGCCATATTTCTGATCACACATCATAAGGATACTCACAAAAGAGGACCCCCAGAAATCTTCAGAAAGGGGCAAGATGGGCCGGAGAAGTATCTCAGTGGCATAGCAACTGCCTGGCAATTGCAAGTTCAATTCCTTGTACTGAAAAAAAAAGTGGCCACAATGACAGCATAAGTCTGTTTAAAGAAGGGAAATATTTTGAAGAGGATTAACAGCAATGTGCCTTTTACTTTAATTTTTATTGCTCCTATTTTACTAAATGTGCAACATTTCTATATGTTATACCTTGTCATACAATTACATGCATGCAACTGTCTTAAATAAGCCAAGGGCAAAGGGAATAAACACCCATTTATGCTATCTTGTATAAGTACATAATTCCCTTAAGAGTGATTGTGTTTTCCATATCAATTTGCATTACCCTGTGGGATTGCTTTCTATAAGTATTTCTAAAAATTCTTAAAAAGGAGATATTCAAACAATATAAAAGGGAGATCTTGCAAAAATTTTCATCAAGTATCAAGTAGAAACCTCTACTTTCAGTTTCAGATATAGTCTATTTCTTTGGGAGGAATACAAAGTTCTGTGTTTTCATGGATGCCCCCCTCCCTCCCTCCCTCCCTAGCAAAATCTGAGCTATGCTGTTTCTACTGGGCAGGGGCATCAGCTGCTAGCCTTCCCCATGGGCCACTGTCAGCATGGAAACTGCACCTGAGAAAGGAACCAGAGTGAGGGTGATCAAGCCAGGTATTCTCAACCTGCCATGCCTGGGCTGCAGCCTGAACTCTGTGAGAGGGGCTGGATCCAGAAATGGGTGCATTTGATCTATGGTCACAGTCACTAGCAGTGTGGTTTCTACAAGTTGGAGTTTGTAGACCAAGGAAACAAAGGAAGAAGAAGCCCTGCCTCGCTGGCCAAGTCCACATTAGTAAAACTTTAGTCAAAGTGCCATTGTGATGGAGGGAAAAGTAGGTCCTCACTCTAGTGCTAGACCTGTTATTCATTCCAGACTTGAACATCTGAGGCCAAGTACTTCTCTAAATCCTGGGGATATATCTCTGATTCTATGAAGCTCCTGCTATGAACTTGAATTGCAAGGAGTCATCATGGAAATTTAAAAATAAAAATGGGATGGCGATTGAAAAGAAAAACGAGCAGGTCAGACATCTCTGAGGACCTACCCATTTTCAGAGACCTCATGGATGGGGAGCAACCACCCTTGCCAAAATGGGATAGGATTTAGATGCAAAAAGCTGCTGGCATGAAGACAAGACAGGAAGAACGTGGCTAGGTCCAGCAACTGAAAGGCCCAAGTGAATCTTATTGATGGAGCAAATTAAAAAATACTTTCCTGCAAAAATGTTAAAGATCACAGAATGAAAGGAAAAGAAAAGAGAGAATCGATCTTCATTTTCCAAGTTTCAGACGCTGGCCTCTGGGTGTGGAGGAGCAGTGGGGCATGGTGACGTCAGCAGAGAGCGCTGTAAGTCTCCCCATTGCCCTTCTCGTCTTTATAAGCAGGAGAAAGCCATGAAAGGGAATCAAAGAGTTTAAATATTTATCCCACTCCTGTCACTTACGGAAGGAATACAAGTGGAAATATACTTAGCCTTTTCCCATTTTGTGTTACTATAAAATAAAGCACCAGAGATTCGGTGCATTTTGACATAAATGAGATTTATTTAGCTGCCCTTTTTGGAAGCAGAAAATCCAAGAATGTCTGGTCCCATCTGCTCAGCCTCTGGTGAGGGCATTATGGGTACATTCCACACTGAGCATGGCACCATGTCAGAGAAGCCTGCGCTGAGAAAGTGAGAGAAGGAGCAGTGAGGATCACTCTACACACATCCACACACACAAGCACACACACACATACTTTCCTGGGTTTTTTCCATAACTACACACTGCAACAACAAATCTAGGAAAATTTCTTAAAATCCTAATCACTCCCACTAGGCGGCACCACATAATGTTTCAGCACATTTTAATATCAGCACATTGAGTTCAGCATTTAGAGCAGGTGAACTTTCGGCGGAGCACAATCACACAATAGCAAAAACATAATTCTCTCCCCCAGATATTTTGTTTACATTCTGAAATATCAACAATGTCTTTTAATTTGCATGGTTGCAATCAGGACAGTTTTAACTTATAATGTAGGTAGCTGTTACAAAAGAATATACAAATAATGCAATTTTTTTTATTTAAAAAAATAAGAGTACAAAAACATATTAACAGACACCAATTAGCATAAAAAATAGTACAATCACAACCAATCTATAGACAAGGTGACATGGTCTCAAGAGTGGTTATTGCTTTATCCATTGATATCTTTGAAGTGTAAATATATGAACCCATATACAGACATGCAAATTTAGTCAGACAATTAATCCTCTCAACAACAGAAAAAACACAAAACCAAAAATCCAAAGACAAAAAACAAAACAGGCAAACAACAACAACAACAACAACAAAAAACCACCAATAGTTGCTGCTTTGCATATTGATATCTTCGAAGTGTGTGTTCAGGATAACACATACAGACATGCAAGATTGATCAAATAACCCGTCATCGATTATTCCTTAGCATTAAGTGATATAATACAATAGTAGAACCATATTAGCCCTCCTGCATATATGTATATCCATATATACATACATACATTTTTGTCTCTTTCTTTTCTCCTTTCCCTTGTCCCATCTGTTCTTTGTTTTAGAACAGATTTCCTTCATGTCTCTTAGTTTATATTCCCACGCTCGGGTTCTTACACCAGTGATACAATACGTTGCCTGCACATGTATCGCTGATTTATTTCACTTATGAGTATGGACTCCAGTTTTGACC